>JAXQQM020086807.1:0-301199 GCA_034641835.2 Pinus albicaulis
GAAATAAACCTTCGACCATTATATATGCTCAATACATTTGCTGAATTGGAAAAATTGCCACCGAATGCCACGTGTTGCACCATCCCTCATGGTTTGAAACGTATGGCTTCACTCCCTTCGTGCCTTAGTTGCATGCACTATATTTATGATGACTGTTATATATGTATATTCTCCAAACGTTTATCTGTGTATAGTTCAGCATTCCTCTTGATTAAACCCGCCAATAGTTGTTACGATATTTTCATCATAAATCCGTTATAAAACGTAGGCTTGACCACTTATTGTATATCTTGCTCCAAGCTAACGAACGTCGGGCTCGGGCTCCATGCAACGTGTCCATGCACGTTGGCGCCATGCAACATTGGACTACATATAGTTGTGATGCGCCATTTCAAACGTAACTTTGACCACCCCATGTACGTGCCATCGAATGTTTGACATTTTATATGACTTGGAAATGACATGGGTTTGCACTTTGATTTTATTACATAACAACATCACCCTTTCCAATTGAATGTGTGCCCTTCATAATTTTTATGGTTTTCGAAACCATATGCTTACGAGCTTTGTTTTAGTTTGAATATTTGCTTTACCTCATAATACGAAGGATGTTTGTTTTGAAAGGTGTTTCTCAAGCCACATTGATGGCTCTTTTAACATTTACCCTTCCTATTTCGTGGTTCCAAAGACTTTATTTGCAATGCACCAACGTGCCTAGCTATTAAAATGTGTATGCATTTAAACATAACCTTTTAGTTTCAATTTGAGGTTCCCCATCTCTTGTGATCCCGCATAGACAAACTTTATGGATATGAAAGAACAAGGAGACTAGGGTTTTAATGTCATTTCCTTGCTCCACATTGTACTCCTTGCAGCGTAAATAATTTCACACCATGTAGCTTAGGATTCATACATGTTGCTTTTGAAAGGAGCGTTCTCATATTTGAAACTCTGTCGTTGGCTTGCCACACCACCTTGTATGTTTCCGCACTGCTGCCCGGCGCGAGAATGCCTCGAATGAGATTGTCATTTTCTAGAGAAATATTCTGAGTTCGCTTTGTTCCCCGGGCTAAAATTCAGGCTAGATTCATCGAAGTGGAGAAATATGTTCCTTTGCATGCACCCCTCGACATTCAGATGATATGGTGTAGGATCTAGACATTTCCAAACGGAGCGATTTAAGCATCTGGTGCGCACTAGTGAAGGAGGCCTTTGCATCAGTGACGTAAGAGGTTCTTTTCTGATCGATGTGCATCACACCATCCTCCTTTTAACAGTATTGATCACTTGCTCTTGATCCTCCCCTGTTCCGCAACTTTGGCCTCGTCGTTGAGCCCAATTTATATTACCCTTGATGTCCTGACACCACTGAGGAGTTTGTCACCTGTGGGGTCGACCTGTGTGGAACATAATGACATCATAATTATTCTTTGATAACGGTGACCACAGATAAAACATAAGAAACTAACAAGCCTAAGAGAAGTATTCAAACAACATCTTAATGACCTACAGTGGGAAGGCTTTTATTCGTCAATACACAAGAGGTTTCCATTCAAACGTATGCATGGAAATCTCATTACACATGGCGCGACTGCGACAAGAGTGTTCGGGCGTACGCTGGATGATCCTTCCCACATATGGCGTGATTGCAACAGCGACATTTGATCATGATGGTGAGACAACTCATGAGGGGTTGGGGATAGGTCGCTGGGATGTAGTTGATTGCAGGTCGGGTGGAAGACTTTAACGCCTAAGCGAGCAGAGGGGGAACCCGAAATTTTAAATATACCCAAAATTTTGGGTGGTGTTGTAGCGGCTACAACAAATGGCGAACCACTGGTAGAATCCAGCATCTCTGTCAATATCACCACAATATTCTGAGTCCGGATAATGATGCTAGGGAATATTGAACAAGTTCCGTGGGTACCCTTTGTATTACTTTGGCCCTTTACAGGTATGCCCAATCCTTGTGCCTCAACTAAGTCCCGCTAATCAGAAACACATCAAAGAGATGGCTCATAGATGCCAGTAGCTTGTTGATGATGTGAAGAGCAAGGCATTGGGTTTATTATTCTCAGGATTTTTAAAGTAAGCTTCTGGTGTTGCTCCGCTACCAGCAGGCCTGGACAGTACCTCGGCGGAGTCACTTCAAGAAATCACAGACGTTGCTCCGCTGCTAGCGAGCCTGGTTAGTACCCCGGCGGAGTCGTTGCATTACCTCTCTGCGCAGGAAGCCTTTCTTGATCCTTTACCCTTATTTGTTTCATGTGCTTGCAGCACTTATTTTCATGTGCTCGTGGCACTTATTTTTCATGGGCGGATGAGGGATCCCGACTTATCTTACGAGCAAGAGAGGTTGTTTCTTGTTTTACAGAAACTCAGAGATATCCTGTTTTGGGTTTGCCCTTGTGCCAAACCTGCACATCCCATTTACCACAATAGGCGAAGTGCGCAAAATAGATCATTAAAACTTCCAAGACTATGCTGGGTCCAAGGCTTAGGCTTACGGGTATGGGCCATTTCAAACTCATAAGGTCTCCTACAAGCAACCGACTCGTATCTCCCTGGCTAGAATGAGTTTAGAATCACAGGCATCTTGTTGAGAATGCGAATTTGATGGCTGGTCCTAAGAGAAAGCTGCCTCTTGAGATAGCCACCACAACCTCACGCAAAAAAAATGGGGTTACTGCTTTAGCAATCAGGGCAAAACAAGACTGCAAGGTGATAGGGTTCCAATGAGGGCTTATGCAGCGGTAGGCGACATGACAGAAATGATGTGAGGAAGAAATAGTACGACGCAATGAAATAGGCGAGGCTTAAGATGCAATGCAATGCCATGTGTGAGAACGATAAACCAGTTGTAGGTGGCAAAGAGGCGTAATACAAGCAATGATTATTTATGCAGCAACAAGCAACTGAAAAGGAAATGAAAGAAAATACTTGTAACATGATGTTGCCTAAGATATTAATCGTAAACAAAAACAACAAAACAAACTTTTAACCTATGAAGTAAAAATTTGGCAAGTAAACCTAATTGACTTTGAACTAAAAATTTTATTGCAGGTCCTAGCTAGCCTACACCTAGACCCTAGTTTAACCAATGATGCGGTCGGGTTATGTAAAATCAGCTTTCCAGTGCAGCCACCGCATTAGTCCCTGACCTGCAAGAACAACAATGATCAGGACCAGAGCTAATATCCAAAAAAGTGTAACAGCAGCGAAACTTACCCGAGGAGCAGGTGCAACGGCAAAATGATCATAGATACCTACGAAAGAACATGCCAGAATAGATTGCGCAAGCTGAATCCCATTCTCATCTTGATAACCAGTAATATGTTCTTGAAACTCAACATTATTGATAAATGACACAAAATCATTCGTGCACGATCCTGGATCTGAGAGGTGATGGGCAAGCTAGTTGCTATTGGCAAGCACATTCACCGGATGGGGTTGGTCGAATGAACCAGCATGCTCATTATGGTAGTGAGGATCATCAATTTTATGGAATGGAAACAATAAGCAAGTGCCAGGCGAATTATAGATGCATGCGCATCCAAGCGTAGAAACCCTAGTTTGGAAAACCCGAGCTCGAGGTTGCTCTTGGGTTTGGTCAAGGGTATGAGGATTCGAATCCACTTTCAAAGTAGGCTGCAATTCCTCACTGCCTTGAACAAACTCCGGACTTTCGAGCGGAGGGCTTCCCAACTTTGATGGTTGGGCAAGATCAACAAGCGACTGGATGTGACCATGGATTGTGCTGAGTTGCAAAATGTCAGTGGGCTTTGTATCAATTTGGTCAAATGTTTGCACACTGACAGGTTGATAATCCAAAATGTCGGATTCTCCAGATTTTCCAGGATGGGGTGAATTCGACGCGTTTATGCTGGAAGGAGCATGGTACTGGGGAATTGTCATTTCAGAAACGGTCAGCGGAAGCTGAAGCGTTTCGATTTTCTGGCGGGTACTTGAATCTTCTGAAAGCGAATCATCGAATTCAGGTGTCTTCATAGGGTCGGCCAAGAGATCCGAGTGATAGTCCTTTGTGGTACGATTGAACATGTTTTCAGATAAGCAGGGATCACTATAATCATTGATTTGATCGAATTGGGTACCTGAGATGTCAGACTCCCCGAGAGTTACCGACTGGGATGGATCAATAGAGGGAACATCTTGAAGTTGTTCAGACGGGGAATCGCTCCTATCGCTGTCTAAAGATCCCAAGTGAGAAAAATCAGATTTAAAAGATTCATCGATTTTGGACTGTGATTGTGAAACACCATCTGCGTGCTTATGATTGTCGCCAATACCAGTATAAGGCAATTTTGAATGTCTCGAAGAAATTACTGGTGTGGCGGGATCGAGAAACAAACTAGGAAATAATGAACGAAAAGATTGAATCGCAGGGGCGTTAACCACACGAGGCTTTTCAACACGCACATTCGTGTCGTTCAGAGGACACAATGATTTGACAGGCCTTGTAAGGGAATAAACTTTATGCGGGGTAGGAGTCGATTCATAATAATGATTCGAACCAGATTCATAATCTGAATGTGAACCAGATTCATCATCTGAATCTGAACCAGATTCATAATCCGAATGTGAACTAGATTCATCATCCGAATGTGAACCAGATTCATAATCTGAATGTGAACCAGATTTAGGACTAAGTCCAGGGAGGCATCGAGTGGGCTCGGGGTAGGTTTCATGAGCCAAAAGAGATAATGAGTCACTGAGATGTTCAGATTCGACATGGTACGTGAAAGACTCAAGGTCAGAACAGCCATTGACTTGCGGGTTGTCATAGGGAACACTAGGCTCAGGTCGAGTTGCTAACTGAAATGATTCAAGGGAAACGAGAATCGCATACGCGAATTGTTCTCTTAACAACCTCCAATCGACATCCTTTTCAGGGAACTCAAAACAATAATGAACGAATCTGATAGAGAACTCATCTAAAGATTCCTGAGGTTCCATTCTGATGTCATTTATCTTTAGTAAAACGTTATGAAAATCATACCTGTGAAAAGTTTGTTGTAATTCACTGGCGAGTTGTTCAAATGAATGGATGGAAGATTCCGGCAAAGTGCAGCACCATTGCTTAGCGCGACCTTCGAGGGTGAGGAAGAAAAGCAAACAAAACAAACCCTCATCGTCAATTTCATAACACTCACCAAAGTCACAAAAATCTGAACAGTGTTGGGTTATGGACACCCCATTTTCACCATCAAATTTTAACTGGGACAAGTGATACATAAGTTTATCGGGGATGAAGTATCCAGGTTCATAAAACTCCGACAAACATCTTGGGAGAATGAATTGGGGATGAGCCATTACAGATATGAGATTAACTGCAGGCTCTAAGGGCTTAGCTTGTCATCTGCCCCCCCCCCCTTTTCGTTAAACATCTGGTCGGAGGTTCAGGCCCTCCTTCTAGCGCCAAATCTGTTGACGAGAAAATTTTTCCGGCCAACAGTAGGGGATCTCCCCGATAGAAAGTCCCAATTAGACCTTGAACCGTTTGGAGTAGGGATCCCGTCCGGGGTGTGGGTTCGGCTACTGCTTAAGACGCCTTCCCTTCGGTCTCAAAAGAACCTGTTTGAACCTGCGGACATACACTTATTCACATGATACAGAATACAGGATTGATGTATTAAACACGAATCAAACACTATGTGTAGCAAGATTATAGATAAAGCACGTACACCTCAAGAGATGTCATTAGCAACACATCTTTGGGGGCAATGCTTATAAGGTAGTCTGATCACAAAAGAAATAGTTCTTTATGATAAGATACCCCTTAACTTCCTGAAAGATAAAACGAAATGCTAACAAAATAGTTCATTAACATTCATTAATAGAGCAGATGATAAAATGAACATCATTGATACAACACAGATAGCCGTGGCGCATAACGATGACATAAAGAGTGCAGCTTCATTAATCATAGGATGTTCTGAAACTGTACAAGGAATACACACAATGTTCGCACAGCAAAACACATCATAACCATAGGGTGTTTTAACAAGAATCTATATTCATATGCACAAGTGTATAATCTTTCAATACAATGCCATGTAGCTCTTGAGTTTTCGAAAAGAAAAAGCCCAATTACAAGTTCCAGAAGGAAGTATTTATAATGCAGAAACTGCCCTTCGGGCTTCCTTGATCTTTCATCTTCCCGACCATTGGGCTGCCTTGCGACCTAGTCCTTTTTGCGACCTGCGACCTGAGCCGCTATTGCGACCTGCGATCTGAGCTATCGTTGCGATCTGTGATCTGAGCTGTCGTTGCGAGGTCGCAAGTTGTAAGAGAATGGCCAAGGTGCGACCTTGCGACCTTGCGACTAGGTTGCTGGGTCGCGGGGTCGCGGATCGTATAAACAGTGCACATGCGACCTTGCGACCTTGCAACTAGGTCGCTGGGTCGCGGAGGTCGCAAAATGCGTAAAAACAAAGATATGCGACCCTTGCGACCTTGCGACTAGGTCGCTAGGTCGCGGGGTCACACAAGGCGGAAAAACCAGAGAGATACGACCTTGCGACCTTGCGACTAGGTCGCTGGGTCGCAGGGTCGCAAAAGGCAGCAAAAACAGAGAGATGCGACCTTGCGACCTTGCGACTAGGTCGCTGGGTCGCGGGGTCGCAAAAGGCGAAAAAACCGAAGAGGTGCGACCTTGCGACCTTGCGACTAAGTCGCTGAGTCGCGGGGTCGCAAAAGGGAGGACAACCAAAGAAATGCGACCTTGCGACCTTGTGACTAGGTCGCTGGGTCGCAGGGTCGCAATGGCGAAAAAAATCGAAGATGTATGACCTGTGACCTTGGGCAGATCAGCGAGTTCCTTTTGTCTTTTCTTTCCGAGATCTCACGACCTTGTTCTCTTGGGGCTAGCCTTGGCCTTCGTTATGAAACGACAGCTGCTATTTGCTGGTGGTGTCATCTCCGCGCTAAGGGACTTTGCATGTGATGATAAGTGGGTAGAATGGTTTCTTGTTTCGAGCAAGATACTGAGTATTCACATAGCACGAGGTTTTGAGTTTGATCTGAAACCCAGATCTGCATCCTTCGGAGAGAGCTAGCAGTTTTTTTCAATTTGGGTCGACATAGCTGCTCCAGCATCTTCTCATATAACCTGCAAATAAGCGGATTTAAATCAGCCATATGTATATATATCTACACATGTTAAGGAATGAAAAACACGATAACTTTATCATAGAAAAATTAATTGGACCCCTGTATGGTCAGGCACTGTGTCACTATGTCATCGGAGTGAATGGAGCAGGCTCTTCCTGCGCCTCTTCGACTACTACAAATGCAACTTAGTATGGTTGTAGACCGAGCTTGAAATGCAGACTCAATTGATGGGCAGTGTCGGCTTGGGAAACATGCTCTGTATGCCTGCCGGGACATGCATTATGATATGCACTAAAAATACTTTTTCCAATCCTTGAGGCGCGCTCACGATACTCTTGGGATGAGGCTGCGGAAAACCCAAACGTAGCCATGAATTCGGAATAGTTGCAAAGATTAGCCACGCACAGAAACTCGCTATAAGGCAACGCCTTCACTAGAAATAATTCCTTGGGCTGCTGGTAAGGCCTGCAAATTACATGTAACTGTAACCCAGCTCTGACCTTCAGTATAAATGGGATGTATTCGTAACCTCGTGGGCGCCTTGGAGACACAGCTGAAGGCATTTCAGACTCACAGGTTATGGAGGTTGTGCTGGACGCAGCGCACTGTAGAGGGCGCATATTTTCTCAGAAGTTTTGTTTGCCATGCTAACGCAACCAGAAGTGAAGGGATTCGACCCATTTCTTGCACTGAATGTCAGCCAGGGCGAGCGTTATCAGTGCATGCCAGACTTTCAGCTCCTGTCGTGGAAATCAGCTGCATGTCTAAGTGCTCCATCTTCGTTTCTCTATTCAGAGATGCGTTACAGTCGCAACACCTCCTCTATGTAGACATACGCGTCGACCCATCTCTTTTACTGTGGCTCTTGCTAGTGCAACGCTGGATTATAGACAATCTGCTCTCGTGGCAAGCAGCTCATTCCTTCGTGAGCCTGCAATAGAAAACGTACTGAATGAATCTTCGTGTGGTGTGATGATCCAGTTTTTTCCAGCGCTTTTTGGACATAGTGGAGACAGCTCGATGTGGTCAGTAACGGCCATATTGATAGCATCTTTCTAAATGGGGCTAGCGCAGGTCATTTGCATAAATATTCTCTCCCAGAAAACCGCCGTCAGGGCTACAAAAATCAGATTTTATCCATTCTTTTGAAAGTAGCGCAACATGCCTTTTGTGGCGCTGGCTTTTCGGTCCGTGCCTTTGGTTGCAGTGCATGAATTATACAACGGTTTCCATGCAGACTTGGGACAGACACGTGAAAGATTTCATCCATGCAGTTTGATTATCAACGCGCCATGGTTAATATCTTGCTCCCTGTTCAAACCAGCCTTTGACTACTATGTATACACCTTGCTCGGACGTTTCATTCTGGTTGAAACATCTGCCAACGAATGTTGGGTTCTATGCCACGTGGCCACGCCTTTGGACTATCGAACTTATGTATATCGGCTCTAAACTTTTAAAACAGGGTGAAAATCGCGTTGATGTTTCCATATAATCCTGCAATTCTTCTGGCCAGACTGTTTGATAGTCGTTACGATGCTGGCCACTATAGGTTTGTTTAAAAAATTTTTCTTTGACTGTCGTATAATATACCTGCTCAAATGTTCTATCATAAGTTGAAACGTGCCATCAATCGTGCCATCGAACATTTAAATTTGTGCAACGTGTCCATGGATGTTTGGTGTTGGGCTTCAAACGTAGGGTTGACCGCTCCATGCAACGTGAATATCGAACGTTGGATCATCAAACATATATTTGCTCCACGCACTTACCTGCCAACGATGTTGGACTCCACGCATAGTAATTTCACCACCATCATATCTTGTAGTTTCAGCATAATGGTCATCAACACTTATAACAAATAACTCCACTATCGAATCTTCGTGCGCACTCCATGTTTTAAGAAATAAACCTTCGACCATTATATATGCTCAATACATTTTCTGAATTGGAAAACTTGCCACCAAATGCCACGTGTTGCACCATCCCTCATGGTTTGAAACGTATGGCTTCACTCCCTTCACGCCTTAGTTGCATGCACTATAGTTATGATGACTGTTATATATGTATATTCTCCAAACGTTTATCTGCGTATAGTTCGGCATTCCTCTTGATTAAACCCGCCAATAGTTGTTACGATATTTTCATCGTAAATCCGTTATAAAACGGAGGCTTGACCACTTATTGTAAATCTTGCTCCAAGCTAACGAACATCGGGCTCGGGCTCCATGCAACGTGTCCATGCACGTTGGCGCCATGCAACGTTGGACTACATATAGTTGTGATCCGCCATTTCAAACTTAACTTTGACCACCCCATGTACGTGCCATCGAATGTTTGACATTTTATATGACTTGGAAATGACATGGGTTTGCACTTTGATTTTATTACATAACAACATCACCCTTTCCTATTGCATGTGTGCCCTTCATAATTTTTATGGTTTTCGAAACCAAATGCTTACGAGCTTTGTTTTAGTTTGAATATTTTCTTTACCTCATAATACGAAGGATGTTTGTTTTGAAAGGTGTTTCTCAAGCCACATTGATGGCTCTTTTAACATTTACCCTTCCTATTTCGTGGTTCCAAAGACTTTATTGGCATATGCACCAATGTGCCTAGCTATTAAAATGTGTATGCATTTAAACATAACCTTTTAGTTTCAATTTGAGGTTCCCCATCTCTTGTGATCCCGCATAGACAAACTTTATGGATATGAAAGAACAAGGAGACTAGGGTTTTAATGTCATTTCCTTGCTCCACATTGTACTTCTTGCATCGTAAATAATTTCACACCATGTAGCTTAGGATTCATACATGTTGCTTTTTAAAGGAGCGTTCTCATATTTGAAACTCTGTCGTTGGCTTGCCACACCACCTTGTATGTTTTCGCACTGCTGCCCGGCGCGAGAATGCCTCGAATGAGATTGTCATTGTCTAGAGAAATATTCTGAGTTCGCTTTGTTCCCCGAGCTAAACTTCAGGCTAGATTCATTGAAGTGGAGAAATATGTTCCTTTGCGTGCACCCCTCGACATTCAGATGATATGGTGTAGGATCTAGACATTTCCAAACGGAACGCTTTAAGCATCTGGTGCGCACTAGTGAAGGAGGCCTTTGCATCAGTGTCATAAAAGGTTCTTTTTTGATCGATGTGCATCACACCATCCTCCTTTTAACAGTACTGATCACTTGCTCCTGATCCTCCCGTGTTCCGCCACTTTGGCCTCGTCGTTGAGCCCAATTTTATTACCCTTGATGTCCTGACACGACTGAGGAGTTTGTCACCTGTGGGGTCGACCTGTGCGGAACATAACGACATCATAATTATTCTTGATAATGATGACGACAGATAAAACATATGAAACCAACAAGCCTGAGAGAAGTATTCAAACAAAAGCTTAATGACCTACAGTGGGAAGGCTTTTATTCATCAACACACAAAAGGTTTCCATTCAAAATTATGCATGGCAATATCATTACACATGGCGCGACTGCGACAAGAGTGTTCGGGCGTACGATGGATGATCCTTCCCACATATGGCGTGATTTCCCCAGCGATATTTGATCATGATGGCGAGACAACTCATGAGGGGTTGGGGATAGGTCGCTAGGATGAAGTTGATTTGTGGGGTTGGTGAAAGACCTTGACAACTAAGCGAGCATAGGGGGACCCGAAATTTTAAATATACCCAAAATTTTGGGTGGTGTTGTAGCGGCTACAACAAATGGCGAACCACTGGTAGAATCCAGCATCTCTGTCAATATCATCACAATAGTCTAAGTCCGGATAATGATGCAAGGGAATATTGAACAAGTTTTGTGGGTACCCTTTGTATTACTTTGGCCCTTTACAGGTATGCCCAATCCTTGTGCCTCAACTAAGTCCCGCTAATCAGAAACACATCAAAGAGATGGCTCACAGATGCCAGTAGCTTGTTGATGATGTGAAGAGAAAGAGCATTGGGGTTTATTATTCTCGGGATTTTTAAAAATAAAGCACGGTATTTGCTCATTTACCCCGTGAACTGACAGATACCTCGGCGAGTCACTTCAAAAAGAAATCAGTGTTCTGCTCTGTGACAGCTTTGGTGGGTGCCACGTGGTGTTGCATTTACCTCTACGTAATGAGGAAGCCTTTTCTGGGTCAACACCTTATTTGTTTCATGTGCTCGTGGCACTTATTTTCATGTGCTTATGGCACTTATTTTTCATGGGCGGAGCTGATGGAAAGCATCTTACGACCATAGAAGGTTGTTTCTTGTTTTACAGAAACTGAAAGGTATCCTGATTTGGGTTTGCCCTTGTGCCAAACCTTCACATCCCATTTACCACAATAGGCGAGGTGCGCAAAATAGATCATTAAAACGTCCAAGACTATGTTGGGTCCAAGGCTCAGGCTTACGGGTATGGGCCATTTCAAACTCATAAGGTCTCCTACAAGCAACCGGCTCGTATCTCCCTGGCTAAATGAGTTTAGACTCACAGGCATCTTGTTGAGAATGCGACTTTGATGGCTGGTCCTAAGAGAAAACTGCCTCTTGAGATAGCCACCACAACCTCACGCAAAGCAATGGGGTTACTGCTTCAACAATCAGGGCAAAACAAGACTGCAAGGTGATAGGGTTGCAATGAGGGCTTATGCAGCGGTAGGCGACATGATAGAAATGATGTGAGGAAGAAAGAGTACGACACAATGAAATAGGTGAGGCTTAAGATGCAATGCAGCGCCATGTGTGAGAACGATCAACCAGTCGTAGGTGGCAAAGAGGCGTAATACAAGCAATGATTATTTATGCAGCAACAAGCAACTGAAAAGGAAATGAAAGAAAATACTTGTAACAGGATGTTGCCTAAGATATTAATCGTAAACAAAAACAACAAAACAAAATTTTAACCTATGAAGTAAAAAATTTGGCAAGTAAACCTAATTAACTTTGAACTAAAAATTTTATTGCAGGTCCTAGCTAGCCTACACCTAAACCCTAGTTTAACCAATGATGCGATCGGGTTATGTAAAATCAGCTTTCCAGTGCAGCCACCGCATTAGTCCCTGACTTGCAAGAACAACAATGATCAGGACCAAAGCTAATATCCAAAAAAGTGTAACAGCAGCGAAACTTACCAGAGGAGTAGGTGCAACGGCAAAATGATCATAGATACCTACGAAAGAACATGCCAGAACAGATTGCGCAAGTTGAATCCCATTCTCATCTTGATAACCAGTAATATGTTCTTGAAACTCAACATTATTGATAAATGACACAAAATCATTCGTGCACGATCCTGGATCTGAGGGGTGATGGGCAAGCCAGTTGCTATTGGCAAGCACATTCACCGGATGGGGTTGGTTGAATGAACCAGCATGCTCATTATGGTAGTGAGGATCATCAATTTTATGGAATGGAAACAATAAGCAAGTGCCAGGCGAATTATAGATGCATGCGCATCCAAGCGTAGAAACCCTAGTTTGGAAAACCCTAGCTCGAGGTTGCTCTTGGGTTTGGTCAAGGGTATGAGGATCCGAATCCACTTTCAATGTAGGCTGCAATTCCTCATTGCCTTGAACAAACTCCGGACTTTTGAGCGGAGGGCTTCCCAACTTTGATGGTTGGGCAAGATCAGCAAGCGAGTGGATGTGACCATGGATTGTGGTGAGTTGCAAAATGTCAATGGGCTTTGTATCAATTTGGTCGAATGTTTGCGCACTGACAGATTGATAATCCAAAATGTCGGATTCTCCAGATTTTCCAGGGTGGGGGGAATTCGACGCGTTTATGCTGGAAGGAGCATGGTCTTGAAATTTTCATTTTGACTTGATCGACGGAAAGTGACGTTTCGATTTTACAGTGGGTACTTAAGGTCTTGACGAATCATCAATTTCGGTGTCTTCATAAGGTCTACAAATCAGGAGTGATAGTCCTCGATGGTATGATTGAACATGTTTTCAGATAAGCAGGGATCACTGTAATCATTGATTTGTTCGAAATGGGTACCTGAGATGTCAGACTCCCCAAGAGTTACCGACTAGGATGGATCAATAGAGGGAACATCTTGAAGTTGTTCAGACGGGGAATCGCTCCTATGGCTGTTTAAAGATCTCAAGTGAGAAAAATCAGATTTAAAAGATTCATCGATTTTAGACTGTGATTGTGAAACACCACCTGCGTGCTTATGATTTTCGCCAATACCAGTATAAGAAAGCTCTGAATGTCTAGACAAATTTACTGGTATGGCGTGATTAAGAAACAAACTAGGAAATAATGAACGAAAAGATTGAATCGCAGGGGCGTTAACCACACGAGGCTTTTCAATACGCACATTCGTGTCGTTCAGAGGACACAATGATTTGACAGGCCTTGTAAGGGAATAAACTTTATGCGGGGTAGGAGTCGATTCATAATACGTATCTGAACCAGATTCATAATCCAAATATGCACCAGATTCATAATCCGAATGTGAACCAGATTCATAATCTGAATATGAACCAGATTCATAATCCGACTGTGAACCAGATTCATAATCCGAATGTGAACCAGATTTAGGACTAAGTCCAGGGAGACATCGTGTGGGCTCGGGGTAGGTTTCATGAGTCAAAAGAGATAATGAGCCACTGGGGTGTTCAGATTCGACATGGTACGTGAAAGACTCAAAGTCAGAACAACCGTTGACTAGCGAGTTGTCATAGGGAACACTAGGCTCAGGTCGGGTTGCTAACTGAAATGGTTCAAGGGAAACGAGAATTGCATACGCGAACTGTTCTCTTAACAACCTCCAATCGACATCCTTTTCAGGGAACTCGAAACAATAATGAGCGAATCTAATAGAGAACTCATCTAAAGATTCATGAGGTTCCATTCTGATGTCATTTATCTTTAGTAAAACATTATGAAAATCATACCTGTGAAAAGTTTGTTGTAATTCACTGGCGAGTTGTTCAAATGAATGGATGGAAGATTCCGGCAAAGTGCAGCACCATTGCTTAGCGCGACCTTAGAGGGTGAGGAAGAAAAGCAAACAAAACAAACCCTCATCGTCAATTTCATAACACTCACCAAAGTCACAAAAATCTGAACAGTGTTAGGTTATGGAAACCCCATTTTCACCATCAAATTTTAACTGGGACAAGTGATACATAAGTTTATCGGGGATGAAGTATCCAGGTTCATAAAACTTCGACAAACATCTCGGGAGAATGATTTGGGGACGAGCCATTACAGATATGAGATTAACTGCAGGCTCTAAGGGCTCATCTTGTCATCTAGCCCCCCCCCTTTTCGTTAAACATCTGGTCGGAGGTTCAGGCCCTCCTTCTAGCGCCAAATATGTTGACGGGAAAATTTGTCCGGCCAACAGTAGGGGATCTCCCCGGTAGAAAGTCCCAATTAGACCTTGAACCGTTTGGAGTAGGGATCCCATCCGGGGTGTGGGTCCGACTACCGCTTAAGACGCCTTCCCTTCGGTCTCAAAAGAACCTGTTTGAACCTGCGGACATACACTTATTCACATGATACAGAATACAGGATTGATGTATTAAACACGAAACAAACACTATGCGTAGCAATATTATAGATAAAGCACGTACACCTCAAGAGATGTCATTAGCAACACATCTTTGGGGGTAATGCTTATAAGGTATTCTGATCACAAAAGAAATAGTTCTTTATGATAAGATACCCCTTAACTTCCTGAAAGATAAAACGAAATGCTAACAAAATAGTTCATTAACATTCATTAATAGAGCAGATGATAAAATGAACATCATTGATACAACACAGATAGTCGTGGCGCATAACGATGACATAAAGAGTGCAGCTTCATTAATCATAGGATGTTCTGAAACTGTACAAGGAATACACACAGTGTTCGCACAGCAAAACACATCATAACCATAGGGTGTTTTAACAAGAATCTATATTCATATGCACAAGTGTATAATCTTTCAATACAATGCCATGTAGCTCTTGAGTTTCCGAAAAGAAAAATCCCCATTACAAGTTCCCGAAGGAATTATTTATAATGCAGAAACTGCCCTTCGAGCTTCCTTGATCTTTCATCTTCCCGACCGTTGGGCTGCCTTGCGACCTAGTCCTTTTTGCGACCTGCGACCTGAGCCGCTGTTGCGACCTGCGATCTGAGCTGTCGTTTCGATCTGCGATCTGAGCTGTCGTTGCGAGGTCGCAAGTTGTAAGAGAATGGCCAAGGTGCGACCTTGCGTCCTTGTGACTAGGTCGTTGGGTCGCAGGGTCGCGGATCGTGTAAACAGCGCACATGCGACCTTGCGACCTTGCGACTAGGTCGCTGGGTCGCGGAGGTCGCAAAATGCGTAAAAACAAATATATGTGACCCTTGTGACCTTGCGACTAGGTCGCGGGGTCGCACAAGGCGGAAAAACCAGAGAGATGCGACCTTGCGACCTTGCGACTAGGTCGCTGGGTCGCAGGGTCGCAAAAGGCAGCAAAAATAGAGAGATGCGACCTTGTGACCTTGCGGCTAGGTCGCTGGGTCGCGGGGTCGCAAAAGGCGAAAAAACCGAAGAGGTGCGACCTTGCGACTAAGTCGCTGAGTCGCGGGGTCGCAAAAGGGAGGACAACCAAAGAAATGCGACCTTGCGACCTTGCGACTAGGTCGCTGGGTCACAGGGTCGCAATGGCGAAAAAAATCGGAGATGTATGACCTGCGACCTTGGGTAGATCAGCGAGTTCCTTTTGTCTTTTCTTTCCGAGATCTCATGACCTTTTTCTCTTGGGGCTAGCCTTGGCCTTCGTTATGAAACGACAGCTGCTATTTGCTGGTGGTGTCATCTCGCGCTAAGGGACTTTGCATGTGATGATAAGTGGGTAGAATGGTTTCTGTTTCGAGCAAGATACTGAGTATTCGCATAGCACGAGGTTTTGAGTTTGATCTGAAACCCAGATCTGCATCCTTCAGAGAGAGCTAGCAGTTTTTTTCAATTTGGGTCGACATAGCTGCTCCAACATCTTCTCATATAACCTGCAAATAAGCGGATTTAAATCAGCCATATGTATATATATCTACACATGTTAAGGAATGAAAAACACGATAACTTTATCATAGAAAAATTAATTGGACCCCTGTATGGTCAGGCACTGTGTCACTATGTCATCGGAGTGAATGGAGCAGGCTCTTCCTGCGCCTCTTTGACTACTACAAATGCAACTTAGTATGGTTGTAGAACGAGCTTGAAATGCAGACTCAATTGATGGGCAGTGTCAACTTGGGCAACATGCTCTATATGCCTGCCGGGACATGCATTATGATATGCACTAACAATACTTTTTCGAATCCTTGAGGCGCGCTCACGATACTCTTGGGATGAGGCTGCGGAAAACCCAAACGTAGCCATGAATTCGGAATAGTTGCAAAGATTAGCCACGCACAGAAACTCGCTATAAGGCAACGCCTTCACTAGAAATAATTCCTTGGGCTGCTGGTAAGGCCTGCAAATTACGTGTAACTGTAACCCAGCTCTGACCTTCAGCAGAAATGGGCTGTATTCGTAACCTCGTGGGCGCCTTGGAGACACAGCTGAAGGCATTTCGGACTCACAGGTTATGGAGGTTGTGCTGGACGCAGCGCACTGTAGAGGGCGCATATTTTCTCAGAAGTTTTGTTTGCCATGCTAACGCAACCAGAAGCGAAGGGATTCGACCCTTTTCTTGCACTGAATGTCAGCTAGGGTGAGCGTTATCACTGCATGCCAGACTTTCAGCTCCTGTCGTGGAAATCAGCTGCATGTCTAAGTGCTCCATCTTCGTTTCTCTATTCAGCTATGCGTTACAGTCACAACACCACCTCTATGCAGACATACGCGTCGACCCATCTCTTTTACTGTGGCTCTTGCTAGTGCAACGCTGGATTATAGACAATCTGCTCTTGTGGCAAGCAGCTCATTCCTTCGTGAGCCTGCAATAGAAAACGTACTGAATGAATCTGTGTGTGGTGTGATGATCCAGTTTTTTCCAGCGCTTTTTGGACAGAGTGGAGATAGCTCGATGTGGTCAGTAACGGCCATATTGATAGCATCTTTCTAAATGGGGCTAGCACAGGTCATTTGCAGAAATATTCTCTCCCAGAAAACCGCCGTCAGGGCTGCAAAAATCAGATTTTATCCATTCTTCTGAAAGTAGCGCAGCATGCCTTTTGTAGCACTGGCTTTTCGGTCCGTGCCTTTGGTTGTAGTGCATGAATTATACAACGGTTGCCATGCAGACTTGGGACAGACACGTGAAAGATTTCATCCATGCAGTTTGATTATCAACGCGTCATGGTTAATATCTTGCTCCCTGTTCAAACCAGCCTTTGACTACTACGTATACACCTTGCTCGGATGTTTCATTCTGGTTGACACATCTGCCAACGAACGTTGGGTTCTATGCCACGTGGCCACGCCTTTGGACTATCGAACGTATATATATCGGCTCTAAACTTTTAAAACAGGGTGAAAATCGCACTGATGTTTCCATATAATCCTGCAATTCTTCTGGCCAGACTGTTTGATAGTCGTTACAATGCTGGCCACTATAAGTTTGTTTAAAACGTTTTTCTTTGACTGTCGTATAATATACCTGTTCAAATGTTCTATCATAAGTTGAAACGTGCCATCAATCGTGCCATCGAACATTTAAATTTGTGCAACGTGTCCATGGATGTTTGGTGTTGGGCTTCAAACGTAGGGTTGACCGCTCCATGCAACGTGAATATCGAACGTTGGATCCTCAAACATATATCTGCTCCACGCACTTACCTGCCAACGATGTTGGACTCCACGCATAGTAATTTCACCACCATCATATCTTGTAGTTTCAGCATAATGGTCATCAACACTTATAACAAATAACTCCACTATCGAATCTTCATGCCCGCTCCATGTTTTAATAAATAAACCTTCGACCATTATATATGCTCAATACATTTGCTGAATTGGAAAACTTGCCACCGAATGCCACGTGTTGCACCATCCCTCATGGTTTGAAACGTATGGCTTCACCCCCTTCACGCCTTAGTTGCATGCACTATAGTTATGATGACTGTTATATATGTATATTCTCCAAACATTTATCTGTGTATAGTTCAGCATTCCTCTTGATTAAACCTGCCAATAGTTGTTACGATATTTTCATCGTAAATCCGTTATAAAACGCAGGCTTGACCACTTATTGTATATCTTGCTCCAAGCTAACGAACGTCGGGCTCGGGCTCCATGCAACATGTCCATGCACGTTGGCGCCATGCAACGTTGGACTACATATAGTTGTGATCCGCCATTTCAAACGTAACTTTGACCACCCCATGTACGTGCCATCGAATGTTTGACATTTTATATGACTTGGAAATGACATGGGTTTGCACTTTGATTTTATTACATAACAACATCACCCTTTCCAATTGAATGTGCGCCCTTCATAATTTTTATGGTTTTCGAAACCATATGCTTACGAGCTTTGTTTTAGTTTGAATATTTTCTTTACCTCATAATACGAAGGATGTTTGTTTTGAAAGGTGTTTCTCAAGCCACATTTATGGCTCTTTTAACATTTACCCTTCCTATTTCGTGGTTCCAAAGACTTTATTTGCATATGCACCAATGTGCCTAACTATTAAAATGTGTATGCATTTAAACATAACCTTTTAGTTTCAATTTGAGGTTCCCCATCTCTTGTGATCCCGCATAGACAAAATTTATGGATATGAAAGAACAAGGAGACTAGGGTTTTAATGTCATTTCCTTGCTCCACATTGTACTCCTTGCAGCGTAAATAATTTCACACCATGTAGCTTAGGATTCATACATGTTGCTTTTGAAAGGAGCGTTCTCATATTTGAAACTCTGTCGTTGGCTTGCCACACCACCCTGTATGTTTTCGCACTGCTGCCCGACGCGAGAATGCCTCGAATGAGATTGTCATTGTCTAGAGAAATATTCTGAGTTCGCTTTGTTCCCTGAGCTAAACTTCAAGCTAGATTCATCGAAGTGGAGAAATATGTTCCTTTGCGTGCACCCCTCGACATTCAGATGATATGGTGTAGGATCTAGACATTTCCAAACGGAACGCTTTAAGCATCTGGTGCGCACTAGTGAAGGAGGCCTTTGCATCAGTGTCATAAAAGGTTCTTTTCTGATCGATGTGCATCACACCATCCTCCTTTTAACAGTACTGATCACTTGCTCCTGATCCTCCCCTGTTCCGCCACTTTGGCCTCGTCGTTGAGCCCAATTTTATTACCCTTGATGTCCTGACACGACCGAGGAGTTTGTCACCTGTGGGGTCGACCTGTGCGGAACATAACGACATCATAATTATTCTTGATAATGATGATGACAGATAAAACATATGAAACCAACAAGCCTGAGAGAAGTATTCAAACAAAGGCTTAATGACCTACAGTGGGAAGGCTTTTATTCATCAACACACAAAAGGTTTCCATTCAAACTTATGCATGGCAATCTCATTACACATGGCACGACTGCGACAATAGTGTTCGGGCGTACGATGGATGATCCTTCCCACATATGGCGTGATTGCCCCAGCGATATTTGATCATGATGGCGAGACAACTCATGAGGGGTTGGGGATAGGTTGCTAGGATGAAGTTGATTTGTCGGGTCGGTGAAAGACCTTGACAACTAAGCGAGCATAGGGGGACCCGAAATTTTAAATATACCCAAAATTTTGGGTGGTGTTGTAGCGGCTACAACAGTATGTCAAATAAGTAAACAATGATGAATTCATCTATAAATGGTCTTAGTACATCATTCATGACTCTCATGAAAGTAGCTGGAGCATTTTTTAGACCGAATGGCATAACTAGCCACTCAAACAATCCTTATCTAGTTTTAAAAGCAGTTTTCTAAATTTCCTCCTTAACTATTCTAACTTGATGATAACTACATCTAAAGTCTAACTTAGTGAAATATCTTGCATACTTTAATTGATCTATCAAATCGTCATTGCGTGGGAGTGGGCAGCAATTTTTTACTGTGATTTTATTCAGTGCACAGAAATCGATATAAATGCGCCAAGTCATGTCTTTCTTTGGTACCAAAACAATTGGTGAACCACATGGTGAAGCAGATGGGCATATTATACCTTTGTTCAACCATTCTTGAATTTTCTTCTTGATTTCCAAACTCTCCATAATTGACATGCGATACATACCAATTTTTGGAAGTGGAACATCTTGCTGCAGCTGAATCTCATGGTGAATTCCCCTCTTAGGAGGTAACCCATTTGGTTCTTGAAACATCTTGCCATACTGATTTACCACATCAAACAAATCAGATTTTAATTTGTCACCACATCCTTCAAAAAATTCATAGTCTGCATCATCCTTTTTCTTTATCGTGAGAATCACACACTTTTTACTTGCATTAACTAGCCTCTTCATTTGCCCTGCATTAACTAAAGAAATATTCAGTTCTTTGCGATGAGCTCTCACAATATACTCCACCCCATACTTAAGAAAATTATATTTGTTCTCATGGTGATAAAATACCAATTTCCTGACATACAAATATGGACTTCCCAAGATAATCCCGGAAATGTCAAGTGGAACCACATGTAGCTCGACTTTATCAACAAAGTTTGCAGTAATAGAAAATCGAAATATGCATCTCCTTGTAACCTGTAAATTGAAATTTTTAACTATCCAACCCAAAAGGTATGGTTTGTGATGTGGTACGGTTTCAAGGTTAAGATTTTTGACCAAGTCTTCTGAAATCAAGTTTGCTTGTGACCCACTATTAAACAATGCATCAATATTTGTATGATTTGAAATCACTCTAACATGGAACAATTCTATCCTTGTGTCTTCATTTGGAGTTTTGTTGTGACTATTTGAGGAACTAGTACTTGCTATGGCTTCCTTTCCTCTGTTAACCATGGCTATAATCTTGCTCTCATCTTCGGAAATGGATCCAAGATCTTGTTGTGTGGTGGCAGTCATCTTTTGTTTCCCTTTGTTATTTGGTTTCTTTGGCCTTAGTTTGGGATATAGTTTCCAACAGTGGGCTTCATCATGCCCCTCTTTGGAACAATGTTTGAATGTAGTTCTCTCCCCTTCTTTCTTGATTCTTGCATTATTATTTCCCTTCAATTTACCTCCCTTCTCTTTTCCCTTACCCTTGAATGACTTCTTGTTACTACCCTCT
Organism: Pinus albicaulis; assembly: GCA_034641835.2. Taxonomy (NCBI): domain Eukaryota; kingdom Viridiplantae; phylum Streptophyta; class Pinopsida; order Pinales; family Pinaceae; genus Pinus; species Pinus albicaulis. The sequence continues at coordinate 21,304 of JAXQQM020086807.1, forward strand.
TCCTGAATTCTCTTTCCCCTTACTTCAAGATGTGTGGCTTGCAAAAATACTTCATCTAAGTTGTTTGGGTTAAACATAAGGATAGTATATTTCAAGTAGGAATGTAAACCCCCAATGTATTTCAAGAGTGTGTCTTGTGAGTTCAAGCTTACTCCTAACAATAAAGCCCTCTTTATAAGCTCCTAGGTGTACTCTTGCATTCTTTGGCCTTTGATTTTTATAAAATTTTTCCAACTCATAATTGTTGGAGTTTGCAACAAGAAACAGTGAAGGAGGCATCCTGAAACATCATCCTTGATCCTAGTTGGAAAATAATCACCTAAACTAGGTGGGGCCCACACAAGCTATTTTTAGGTGTATGTCTATTTTTAGACATGGTGAGCATATTCTATAAGTTGTAGGATGTTATTTGTAGATGGTTGGTCAAATGTAAAAAATAGATGAAATTCTATTTTTAGAATATTGGGCGAAGTCTATTTATAGATTTCCAATCTAAAAATAGATGCATGTCGATTATTAGTATCTCTTAATAATAATCAGACTCTAAAAAATGGCTTATTCTCTTGGAGCACTTTAGTTCATTGCACAGATGTGGCACAACAGTTGACAGAAGGAATTATGCTATTCATGAGGTTTTAATAGAGCTATTGCATGGAGGACTTCAGTTAGAACTCATGTGACAGAGTTTGGTGGAGTTGTATAAGTAGTTGGTGGAGTTGTGTTCCGTTTAATTCAGTTAGACACAGTTGAGCTAGTTGTATCTAGTCTAACTGATTGATACATGAGTGAGAGTAGTGTGAATTAATTATTAATTAATTCACTAAATATTAACTCATTAATCAATTTAAGAATACATAAGTTAACTACAGTGCATGGACAGTTCAGTGGAGACCAGTGGAGAGGTAGGTGAAAGAGCAAGTGTGACTATCAGTTGTGACTATAGTGTTGCATTTTTTGCACCACACATTCATTGGAGATGCCAATGAGGATTGCGCAGTCAATATAGGGTGGATTCGATTTCATTTAGGGCCATTCTTTAGCAGGGATTGCACAGTAGAGGCAGGCTAGCAGGTGGCAGAGATCAGTGCATGGATTTGCAAGATCGAGCCTGATTAGTGTGTAGTGACTGTATTGTACTGAGAGCTTGATATGATCAGATTTGTATGAGGATTGTTACATGATCTCTATGAAATATATTATATACAGATAGTTGGGGTTTTTAGCTTTAGGCTTTCCCGTTAAACAATTGTGTTAATGTGTGTGAATTTTTATGGTTTCATGTGTGCATTGCAATTGATTTAATTTCCGCATGTGATGATCAATGGTGGAATAGATTATGTATTGTGCATGAAGTTAAAATAGTGTGTGATCATGAGAATATTGGACATATGCATGCATAGTGCATATAATTTCTACATGGTATCAGAGCCGTGTTATAGAGTTTCTACATGGAATGAGAGAAAGAATTTTTGGGAGCGCGAGTTTGCAGAGAATATCTGAAATTTTTGGTGAAATATTTTCATAAACAAATAGAATTGGATTCCTTGTGAAAAAATACCCAAATTTAAAAAACAAATCGATTGAATCGGAGCTCGGATGAGGGAGATATCGTCGATTTAAAATCGGCTCTTTTGTTAGAATTTTTTGCGACGGCGAGACAATTGCAATGTGCGCAAGCCAAGAATCTACATGTACTGAGGTACAAGATGCATGAAAAGCTTTGAGGAGAAAAGCAGAGGTTAGTGACTTGGGGGTTGAGAGGGAGCCTCTCAACATGCATCATGAGAAGCAGTCTCAGAAGGTTGTGGAGCAGCCACAACTAGAGATGCAGAAGCATCTTTATAGATTTGAAGTAGATGGGATTTCTACAGAGCTTCCTACTATTGGGAAGTGTGAGAAAGCCATGAAATTGAAGCTTGAGAGGGAGCAGGATTTGCATGCAGGTAAGAGTGAACCTCGGGATGTCGAGCAACCACAAGATGGCGCTCATGGAGTGGGAGCAATCACTCATGCAGAGAAATTTCATGCCAGATGGGCAGAGGGAGTGCATGCAGCTATACCACCAGGTGAGAGGTGGGGCGACATGCATGAGTAATCCCAAGAGGATATTTTTGGGTAGGATTCATTAAGATGGTGTGGATCTCATGAATTGAACCTGGCTATGAGGAGCCCACAGAGCAGTAGTAGCATGATCAATTGGATTGATGTAGGCAGAACAAAGTGACATTATCGGATACTGGAGCGAGTTTCAGAGTTGACAACAAGTGCAGAGTGCATGGGTGTAGAGTTCAACAGCGCAGTGGTTCCTGAAGACATGTGTAGTAATTAAGCAGAATTCAAAGACTTTGATGACAGATGCATTATATTTATTGAGTTGTTTGGAGCCTTTCAGTTTCGGAAGTATTGCAGCAAGAGTTGCAAAGCAGATGCATGGAGTTGCAAGGCGCTTGCAAAGGTTGCAGGGCGAATGCATGGAGTTGCATGTTGCATGCAAAGACAGTCATTTCTAGTTGAGAGGGAGTGTTGAAGTTTGCAACAAGAAACAGTGAAGGAGGCATCCTGAAACATCATCCTTGATCCTAGTTAGAAAATAATCACCTAAACTAGGTGGGGCCCACACTGGCTATTTTTATGACATGGTAAGTATATTCTATAAGTTGCAGGATGCTATTTGTAGATGGTTGGTCAAATGTAAAAAATAGATGAAATTCTATTCGTATAATATTGGGCGAAGTCTATATATAGATCGTCAATCTAAAAATAGATGCATGTCGATTATTATTAGCTCTTAATAATAATCAGACTCTAAACTGCAACTTATTCTCTTGGACCACTTCAATTTAGTGCACAGATGTGGCACAGTAGCTGACAGAAGGAATTATGCTATTCTTCAGGGTTTACTGGAGCTATTGCATGGAGGACTTCAGTTAGAACTCATGTGACAGAGTTTGGTGGAGTTGTAGAAGTAGTTGGTGGAGTTGTGTTCAGTTTAATTCAGTTAGACATAGTTGAGCAAGTTGTATCTAGTCTAACTGATTGATACACGAGTGAGAGTGGTGTGAATTAACTATTAATTAATTCACTAAATATTAACTCATTAATCAACTGAATAATACATCAGTTAACTACATTTCCTGGACAGTTCAGTGGAGACAAGTGGAGAGGTAGGTGAAAGAGCAAGTGTGATTGTCAGTTGTGACTATAGTGTTGCATTGTTTGCACCACACATTCATTGGAGATGCCAATGAGGATTGCGTAGTTAATATAGGGTGGATTCGAGTTCATTCAGAGCCATTCTTCAGCAGGGATTGCGCAGTAGAGGCAAGCTAGTAGGTGGTAGAGATCGGTGCATGGATTTGCAAGATCGGGCCTGATTAGTGTGTAGTGATCGTATTGTACTGAACACTTGATATGATCAGCTTTGTATGAGGATTTCTACATGATCTCTATGAAATATATTATATACAGATAGTTGGGGTTTTTAGCTTCAGGCTTTCCCATTAAACAACTATGCTATTGTGTGTGAATTTTTATGGTTGCATGTGTGCATTGCAATTGATTTAATTTCCGCATGTGATGATCAATGGTGGAATAGATTTTGTATTGTGCATGAAGTTAAGATAGTGTGTGATCAGGAGAATCTTGGACATATGCATGCGTAGTGCATATAATTTCTAGAATAATTTCTTTTTTCATATAGGCTAATGGATAAAGTTGTCTTTTAATGGAAGAAATGAATTCAACCCAAGAAATGGATATCTTACCATGAATTCACATTTTCTCTTTAGTTGTTGCCTCCCACCAAACTAGTGTTGCTCCTTCTAGCCTTAATGAAGCCAACTAGATCTTTATGTCATCCTCTTGTAGATTCTGAATTCTGTAGTATACTTCCAATTAATGGATCCAATTGTCTAACTTCTCTTCATTTACCTCACCATTGTACACGGGAAGTTCAAACTTGATGTCCAACTTGAGTAATGGAGCTTTTCCTTTTGGCATTTTTTAATGAGTGTGGGTGGTTTTTGTGGTGGAAGTGGAATATGAAGATGCCAATGAAGATGACGAGGATGAAGATGGTGGAGATGGAGGTGACTTTCATCCACTTCCTTTAGAACTCTTCTCTTCCTCCTTCTTACCATCTGAATAGCATTCTCCATGTGGAGGCTTAGAAAATTCTCCTGCTCTTTCTGCAGTGAATGCATCAAACATGATTTTAACCATTTTTTGAATGTCCTTGAAGTCTCTCTTGACATCCTCTTCTTTTGAATTTTCGTGAATCTCTCCAACACCTTATATAATGGCTAAGGATTCAAGATCAACTTTTGGTACTTGTACCTCTTCAATCACTTTAGCTTCTTGTGCAATTTGTACCTTTTAAATCTCAACTTCTCGAGATAGAACTTGAGGTGATTCAATTGCACCTTTGAGTGGAAATTTGGGTGAACATGATGCTTTCTCAACTCTCTTTCCTCTTGTCCTAATCTCAAGACTAACAACCAATAACTTCCCTTCTCCTCCCTACAACTTCAACCTTGTAAGCATAAAAAAATTGCAGCTATTAAAACCCTTCTTACACAATCTCAAGAAAAGCAAGAAAATAACCTCTAGCATCCTTGTGCTCTAATGCCAACTTGATCTGAAATTGATTGCTAGTTAATGTTTTGCTAATATCAGTTTCAAAATTAACATGAAAGTGCTTTGGTTTGATTTTTATACAAGGTTTATACATGTGCTTATGGTTGAAAATTCAATAAACTTGATGAGATTAAGTATATTTCATGAAATTAAAATCACGGAAACTAAATTCTGAACAACATCATATGAAAATACAACAAGAAAAAATAACAGAGTCAAATACACATTGTTTTGATGAAGGAGTTCACCCCTCCTAGGCTACATCCCCTTGGTCCAACGTCATAGCTTGGGCCTTTTTACTAGCTTCAATTATGAAAAATTGTTGTTTACAGTCTCCTATTGCCTCTACAACCTACTCCAATGGCTCCAAAACATCAGAATGTCCCGAGAATGACTCTTCCTGAGCCAAAATTAGTCAAAAATTTCCTCAGTTAAGGAAAAACCAAATTTTCCTAGTTTTTCTCCACTAAATATGGGAGTCTGCCAGTTAACTCCACTAAAAGTGGAGATTCCCCACATTTGGCGGGTCCACAAAAAACCCTGCTAAGAATAATCATGCACTTAATTAAATATAAGCAATAATTAAAGTCTGGTTAAGGGCGGGTTTAGCACTAACCGTGTTTTACCATTGATTGCAAATTATCGTAGCTAATCCTAGATTAGTGGATGATAAATATGGTTTTACAACTTTAAACTTCCACCAGAATATATGCTTGGGTCATGGTTCTGAGCGCTAGGAATTGTGGGATGGGGCTGGCCTGTAGGGTTGGCCCCCTCGAGCACCCCAACTCCAACGCCATGTTAATTCAAATAGTGCTGGCATCCCTTACATAGCAAGGAACTCATGGATGGTGTGGTGGTAGGTGCGGGCGATAGTTTGGGGGAGGTTGCGGGGTCGAGCCTGACCTCCACCCCTCCCGTCATAACATTTTGTTGAATGAAACCATAGGTCTTGGAATTTGGATTAAAATATATGTTGATATAATATATGCAATATATATTGTGACATTAATGTTTGACTCCAACCTTGATATATAATGTGTGCAATAATATATGCCCAGCATTTGAATTCGACCCTCATATAATAATAATGCTATCCAACCTTCCCATGAGGGAGGGTACGTGGCAGCCTCCAACTGTGCCATGTGGCCATTCTCCATTGGCCTAAAATTCACCATTAAAAATAATAATCCACCATAGAAGAAATTCCAAACCTAGGATTAGGAGGAAAAAATTCAACTTCCCTAAGCAACATTGGCGAATATAGTTGTGACACTTGTCACAGTGTCACTGGCTAAAATATGGAGAATATTCCTTGAAGATTCCTGAGGTGCTGACTGGACTTCCAAGTCATCAGTATGTCATTGTTCTACACAATTTTTACATGTTTGAGAAAACGAACAACAAACCGTAACTTACTCATAACAACTCGGATTTTGATGAAACGAGTTGGGTTGGAATCCTAGTGATGAGCTCTATTTTTTCATTCTATTTTGTATCATTTATGAGAACTTTCATTTTTGATCTAAATACTGAGCCTCCAATCAATTTCAGTTGTCAACTAGTAGCTGATAGTGAAACCCACTAGTCATAAATAAAAAATGATCCTAGTCCTTCCAACATTACATCCTTATTTATTGTCTCTACAGAAATTTCATTTTAAATTTCAGTATCTTTGCTTGGGGTCAATGTGGTAAAAGAAGATGATTGTATTGGAGTAGAAGTAGAATAATAAATGGCATCACTTCCAAATGGAGAAGCTTTTCTTCTTGAGAATGTTCAATTCTACAAGGAAGAAGAGAAAAATGATCCTCAATTCGCAAAGAAGCTGACATCTATTGCAAACCTCTATGTTAATGATTCTTTTAGCACATCTCATAGATCACATGCGTCAAATGAAGGTGTTACTAAATATCTCAAACCAGTTGTTGTTGGTTACCTTCTGCAGAAGGAGATTGATTACCTTGTAGCCATTGTGTCTATTCCTAAGAGACATTTTTCTTCCCTTCGATGGATGTTTCCTGGAAAAATGAGGGGGTTGGAATTGTATGGATCGATCCTATAAAATTGTACTCAATCCTAAATAATGTGGGGAGATGCAAAATTAGAAATATTGCATGATATTTTGAGTTGTAAATATCCATAGAGATCGTGTCGTTATAACCCATTGAAAATTATGTGTCGTCGATGCGCAATTATGTCACAAAGGGTGGGATTCGAACACCGATGATGGAAATGTATCCAAAGTAATATCAAATCTTCTAGATGGTATTTCCAGATGGGTTATAATCCTTGATTGGGTTTTTGTTGAAAAATATGGGGTATAATAGTTGTATTAGTTCATTGAGATCGTCAGGATTTGTTGTCTTCAAAATTAAACAAGTTTCATAACGGAATGTGACGATTTACATGCCACGAAAAATGCAGCAGTTGTAGCAATTAATAATAAACCACCCAAAATTCTCACATCAAGTATTTATTTTTATAAAATATGTACCAAATAATTTCTACCTCTTCTAAGATATAGTTCAAAGGACATGTTGATGCAAGTTGTAGCACAAAATCAACACTGGTTGAAAAGACGATAACACCAAACCCATAATGTGTAACTATAGATAAAACAATTGTTGATGCTTTGCACATAATGCATGATGGAAAATTCTTACACCTGCAATTTGTGGATAGAAATGAATTTGATGGGCATGTATAGATGTGTTGCAAATAACCCATGCAACAATGGCCAACGTGGGAAGCTCTGGAGCAGCTAGAAATGATATGGAAGGTTCAATGCTACAGAATTTTTGGTATTCAACTTTATCATTAAAGCCAACAGAAGATTATGAGGATTCCCACAGTGATGTGTCTACAAGGATGGTTTATGAGACAACAAAAATTGAAAAGGTTGCTATCCATCTTTGAACCTAGGAAATTTCTTTGCCTTTAAATTATAAGATTGAAAAGGAAAATCTTATGAAATATTGGTGACTTTGATGCTTAAAGTTGTGATCAAAACATCATCCGCTGCATGTGCAAGTTAATGCAGATTATGGCTTCCACATTCTGATTATGATGGACAAAGGTGAAGGAAAAGGGGAATGTGCCTTTTAGGAAAATTTGATATCCAGCTAGTACAAAGACCTACAAATTCAGATTGATACTTTTGGAGGACCAAAAGTTTCTCTGTGTGGAGGACTGATCCAGGAGGATCTCCAGACATGTATAATTTTACTTTGTACGCCATGAAGAAATTTTATGATAGGTGACAAATCTTGGAATAAGAGAATAAATGGGACTAATAATTTTATGCCTTATTTCTTTTTAAATTGCAAAGTGGATAATGTTGTAAGTGAGTGTGTTGGGTAAACTATATGTGTTATAATTCAAACATTAAATTATCAATCCAGGGCTCGTAATCTTCTAGGCACAAGCGTAGGTAATGCATGATCAGAGCATCTAACCTAAACTAGGGTAAGAAATCAACTTGTTGTTTAAGTACAAAAACAAATCATTTCAAACACTATTTCTCTTAACAGCAAAATCACTTGGACTTATAAAATTCTAATTACATGATTCAAATTATGTTTAATGGAAAATAATCATTTATATATTCTAATGATGATCATGAACCTAAATTAAACTTAGTAAATTTCGAAACCTCAAACAAACTCATGAATGCAAGACTGAAATCAAACTCCAGAGTTCTATAATTCAATTCAATCAAAGAAAGACATTCTATGTTTAAACACACGGAATTCCTATCTCAAAACAACTAAAATAATTCCTAAGCAATCCAAATTAATGACACCCAAGGAAACTGAAATATTCTATTAATAAACTGATCAAATTGACCTCCTTATTTAATGCAGGAAAGAATCCTATATGATAATTTAAATAAACCAAAGCCTCTATTCCTAACTAAGACTACAAGTATAATTCTTGTCCACAATGGAAATTGAGACAAAACCCTGACTACTGTTCAAAAAGGAAATTGGATTTCTATCTATGATAATAATCTTAAGAAAACCTAGTTAAAATAGAGTAAAAATAAGTGCACACACTCTGAAATCAAAGTCATATTATAGGAGTATCATATCGCATTCATCGGCTACTGACTCAAGTCTTTCGAGCAGTGCTGTGCTATCATGAGCACCATGTTGATTAGTCTAGTTTAGCTACAGTTGTAGTTTTTGGGACCTGCGAGTCTCTTAATGTACTAGAACAAATATTTTTTGGGTTATGATGTACTTGAAATTTTTGCAAACAATACCGACATATATACATATGCTATATTTTTCTGTTTTATACATGATGTAATGAGTAACATAGGTTTATAAATTCCACAAATGTCTATCTGAAACATAATTAGCCAATACATCTGTTAACGTATTCATATGTCTTGTAATGTGCTGATATGTAATGTAACCAAAATTCCTTTCTAAAAGATGAACACGCAAATACATTCTCAAAATTTGAGGGTGTCTAACGGAATATTTCCCATTGAGCTGTAGGAAAAAAAGTTGTGAATCCATGTTTACAACCAATTCTCTAATGCCAAGAGTGATTGCTTTTGACAGAAGTTCGATGACTACACCGTATTTAGCATTATTGTTGGTTGTACGACCTAAACACATACCTTGCAAATCTACTAACTGACCATTAGGGTAATAGATAAGCCATGCTGCAGAGGATAAGTTTCGAGTACTATGGTAAGCACCATCAACAAAACTAACATAAGGAGTTAAAGACATCTGCAAATCGAGTAAGACAAGATGAGCAAGAAAACCTCTTGCAAACACACACCAAACCAAAATTGTATAAAAATGAAAAGCACACTAATGTACAAAATTAATTACAAGAAAATATTATGCATAGTAATTTTTTAGATAAAGGCCGTTTCGAGGCTTATCCAAAGGGTTACCTTCGTAAATAATTAGCTCATAGGCCCCTTTTTGCAAAACATGATTTACAATGTATGGCCCGTGCCACATTGGTTCGAATTTTTCGGCCCCCAACTTATCATGTGCTTGGTCATAGAGAAGAACCAAGTCTCCTTCATAGAAGGCATGTGGAGAAACAGTATGATCAAAATGGGCTTTGACTCATTTCTTTTGAGCTTTAGTAACTAAAGCAGCAAAGTGACGAGTTTCATGAATCCTTTCCAGATATAGGACACGTTCCTCTTCTGGTGAGGTATTCGAAAGCAATTCAACAACTAATTTGAGTGAAGGAATTTCACATTCAATCGACAATGTTTCTTCAAGGCCATATACCAACTAAAAAGGAGTGAATCCATTATCATTTTTAGCCGAGGTTCAGTAAGCCCAAGGAGCTGAAAAAAACATGAGATGGTAGTTCGACTTGTGCATCTGAATAGTGTGTTGAAGCATAGTAGCTAAGACTTTGTTGACTGCTTCAACTTGGCCATTGGCGTGAGGGTAATATGGGGTTGAGCTGTCGTGACACAGGCCCAACTACGAGGTTAGCTCAGCCATCTTGTAATGGTGAAAATGAGAGCTATGGTTAGTAACGATGGCTTGAGGGACTCAAAATCAAGCGATAATATTATTAAATAGAAATTGAGTTGAATGTTTAGCGTCAGCAGCATATGTAGGCATCGCCTTAGCAATTTGGTAAAATATTCAACAACGATGATAATATAATCATGCCCCTCGACCAATAGAAGGTTAAATTTCATGAAATCAATGCCCTGTCTAGTGAAATGGCCAATGGTAATAACAAGGTGTAGGGGTGTGGGTGGGGTGCGCATCTTCCACTGGTAAATCTGGCAAGCATGACATTTACGGATGAAAAGAATGCAATCTTTGAAAATAGAAGGCCATAAATAACTAGCACAAAGTATTTTCTGAGCGGTTGTGTATCCATACATATGACCACCACATACCCCAGAGTGGTGGTCGTTGAGCGCTCTCTCAACCTTTTCGAAATTCAAACATTGACGGAGAATCAAGTCGATGTCTACATGATATAAAGTATCCCCAATTATGCGATAGGGTTGAGAGTGATGTCGAATGCGTTGACGATCAACTTTAGTCAACTTAGATCAGAAGGTTTGGGTTTGGAGATACACGATGATATCACCATACCATGGATCGATAGGGCTAACAAGGAAAAGAGTGTGATCTGGAATGCTGTCATCCATATCAAACGGGCCAGAAGCAGAGGGAAGGGAACATATCAATTCAACAAAAACCAATGATTTTCTGGATTTGGCAGAAGTGAATTACAAATAAAACTCCCGCAAAATGACAATCCATTTAGAATATTTTCCCCCAAGTAACTGACGGGTCAAAATATAGGTCATAAGATTGCAATTGGAGATCACGGTAGTCGTGTGAAGGAGAACGTAATGCTAGAAGTACTGCACAACATGTACCGTAGCTAAAGCCAGTTTCTCGGCATGGCTATATCGAGTCTATGTATCCATAAGTTTTCATTTGAGATAATAAATGACATGTTCAATACCATTGTCATCGTCTTGGACCAGCACCATACCAATAGTACCGAAAGAAGCTGCTAAGTAAAGTAAATAGTCACGATGGAAATTTGGGGGATGTAGTAAAGGAGTGTTGATAGAACGTTATTTAAGCATCGAAGGATTTTTGAGCAACTTCATCCCACAAAAATGGGATCCTTGTTTTAAGCAATTGTGTAAAACCCTTAGCGAGCTTCGCATAATTGGGAACGAAACGATGAAGGAAATTAACTTTCCCTTGTAAACTCTACAATTGAGATAAAGAGGAGGGAAGGGGTAAATTAACGATAGCCTCAACTTTCAGAGGATCGAGACAGATTCCTTCTTTGTAGACGACAAACCCAAGGAGTCTATCGGATTCAATGCACAAAACACATTTATGCGGATGCACGCGAATATTATAGTGTCAGCAGCGGAGAAAAATCTCTCAAAGGTGCGCAGGATGGTCCTGGTGCTTAGCTAAATGATCGGGAAGTTCTTCCAGGTAAGGCTGAATGATGTGCTTGATATCATGGAAAGAATACAACATCACGCGTTGAAAATTAGCACCGGAATTTTTCAAACTGAAAGGGATCTTCTTGTAAGAAAAATTTCCCCATAAATTGATGAATGTCATCTTGTGTTGATCAGCCAGTAGGATGTTAATCTAGTTATACCCAGAAAAACCATCCCTAAAATAAAATATCTCACTCCTCCACATTCATCAATGATTTTGTCAATGAAAGGAGGGGATAGTTATCTTCTGGGTAGGCATGATTGATGTCTCAATAATAAACACAAACGCAAATAGTACCTTGCTTTTTATTGACAAGGACGATATTGGACACCCAATCTGTCAAAGGAATTGGATAGATGAATCCATCCTTAAGAATTTTTTCAACTTCTCCCTTTATAGGGGCTACCTTTCTAGGATGCATGGGACGAAGTCACTGATGAACAGTTTTCGCATTAGGATAAGTCAGTATTTCGTGCAACACTATACTCGGATCGATGCCAGGAATTTCTTCATAGGACCATGTAAAGACATCTCAAAATTCTTGAAAGAGACTAGTGTAAAGCTTGATCTCATCCGAAGAGAAAGTTACCCCAATGTGGATGTTATCGACAATTCCTAGTTTCACATAAATGTTGATAGGAATTTTTGTAGTGATGCTCCCCATATTCCCCTTAGAAAAGACCTCATGTGTTGACATCGGTATCGGAAGTGGACAATTCAGATAATGGGGAGCGAAATTTTCGAGACACGACTGAATTACTCCAAGGATTGGAAGAAACAAAGAATGATGATGGGTATCATCCCAGGGTGTTTCCTCAAGATACATGGCTTCCACGATACTTTCATCGGAGGGAAATGTATCGTTCAAGGGATCTGAAGAATCCGAAGAACCACGCCAAGGATATTGGGAGTGCACTTCGAAATGAATGCTATAAATAATATGATCAGAATAAAGAGCTGAAGCCAAAACGATTTCACAATAATTGACTTCCATAGGGCTTAATGACATGACATCGCCAAAAGAATCAATAAAATTAGGGGAAGGGATGATCCAAGGATCGGAGGAAGTAGAGATCATATTGACCTGAGAAGTATTCGGTGGCAGAAGAGAAAAAAGACCCATCAACACAAAATCTTTAAAAAGTCTTGCCCCCACACTCTCATAGGGTGTGGTGGTATGCTCCACATATGGCACATTTCCTTCTAAGGAATAAGAAGAAAAAAAATACAAATGGTCGACAGTGATAATCTTACCTTCATGTGGGAAACGAAGAACATGAAACAGAGTGGATGACACACAAATCATAACGTGAGTCCAACTGTGACCGAGTATAATATTATAATTGAGTTTAGCTTCAACGACTTCTACTTCAACACTAATTTTTTTTCCTTCCAACGTGATAGGAAAGTTGGGGAGAATACCAAAAGGACGAGAATCCCTTCCATCGAACGCCTCCAAAGTATTCAGATATTGGTTAAGGGCTGGAGATCCGATGGCTTTCCAAAAAGACACAAACATGATGCAAGTGGATGCACCCTCATCCATGACTTACCGATAGATATTATTTCCATTAATAATAACTTGAATAAGGAAAGAAAACTGATGGGGGAGACGTGGAACGTGATTTTATAGATTGAAAGTAATGAGATTTGAATCAGTCGGATCGATTCCTCCTATGGTGGATAGTAGAAATTTTCACTTTGAACGACATCTCTGAAGAACCTCTAACGCAAACATAGTGGAAGTTGTCTGAGCCAAATACTCAACGATATTATAATGTTGAGCAGTGTGAGCATTTAGATTATACGAGGATTTTTTAAGCACACCTTTAGAAGGTAATCATACAACTTGATCGGAACTAGGCCTTTCAATATGAAGAGGACCAAAAGCGGGTAGGGTAGGAGTAGGAGCATCGGAAATTTCTTTCTCTGCCGACTAACGCAAATTTGAATAACCTTTAGATCTGGTAAATATGGAGACAGGCGCAACACAATTCATCATGAACACTTAGGAACCAAAAGAGGTGGAAAATTATGGTTGTTCTACCATTTGAGTTTTCTAAGATGGAAATGTTTCTTTGAGTATAGCCGGAGTTCCTTGAGTACCTTTCAGTAAATGACTCACTTAAGCCCATTGTGGATAGTCCTTAGTGTAGTGTTCATCATCATAGATTAGGCAAGGGTACTTAGGCTTGCGCTTCATTCCATCATCAGTATGAGGTTTAGGGGAATCCTATTTTTGGGCATCATATTTGGATTTGTCTTTGCCCCTATTTTTAAATTTAGAGTATTTGTCGACCACGGTAGAATGAACAGAGTTAACCTCCATATTTTTTCTAGGATTTGAAGGATTCTGTGGGACAGAATCGAAAGAGGAAGAATATTTCTGCTTAGAAGAAGAGGAATACTTCCAAGAAGTTTGGGAAACAAAACCAATGACATTGTCAACAGGTGGTGTCATTGAAGCTTTTGAAGTTTCATACTTGGATTCCGGGTGCAGCGAATTAGGTAAGAGATCATATAATGTTTCGGATTGGGAATAAACCAAATCAAGATATTAAGCACGAGCAATGGATTTTTCTTCCGTGATAGCTGCCCCCATAGCGATGTCCTTGGTGATCTGATTGAAGAATGATTTGGTGAACCATTCGGTCAAAATTTGATCAGGAATTTCAAATTTGATCAAATGACGATGTTGTCTCCATTCATGGATATGATCTAAGATATGCATAGAAGTATCTTGTTTCAAGGATGTAAGGAGGTGAGTTCATGTTTCATAATGAACATGTAACTGAAAGCTTGTAGGAAAATCCATAGCTAAAGAATTGAAGTCCTGAAAATTTCCACGAGGAAGCTCAATGTACCACTTCGCAGCGACACCATTCAACGTCCTTTGAAAAAGATGCAGATGGAGAGAATCATCAACCCAAGAATTGGAGGAACAACAAAGATGGTACATCATAACATGTGCCTGGGGATCTTCTCCAGACTTGCCTTCAATCTTGGTGTGATCGCTTGGAACATTGGTAGGAACTAGAAGCCAATATGGATTATGGAGAATTGGATCATTAGTTAATCTTGACACATTGGGAAGTTCCAACGTCATAAGAAAAGGAAATTGCAGATTTAAAGGCATGATGTTCGGTCTTTGACAGGCCCATTTCTGGATTCCAACTAGGTTGGGAGAAATTATGCCCCCATGGGTTTTGTCTAGGAGGATTTTTCCCATAAGGATGTTGTCCATAAGGATTGAAACCTTGTGGATTTTGACCATATCCTAGTTGTTGACCAAAAAATAGATTCTGACCTGCAGCAGACCATTGAAGTCCGGCCTTAGCATAATTTTCAACATATGGATTTTTTTGTTGTTGAAATTTCTAGAATGAAGTGCCTTGTGGCTGACCCTGTGAACCCAAAAGGTAACCTTGGGAACCCAACGATTGACCTTGTGAGCCCAATGGTTGACCTTTAGGCTATTAGATGATACCATGAGGATTGGACATCATGATACCTTGTGGTTGCTGAGGTTGGTCGGGTTGCCCCTGAGAACCAGGTTGGCCTGGTTGAAAAAATATCTGACTTTGTTGAGACAAGCCTTTTCCTTGCTGGAAAAAAGGCTGACCTTGTTGAAAGTAAGGTTGGCCTTGTTGACCAGAAGGTTATCTCTATTGAGAGTAGGAAAACTGACCTTGATGGGTGAAATGTTCATTATATTGTAAATAAGGCATTTCTTGTTGCACATAAGGTTTACCTTGTGGCCCATAAGGTCTTTGTTGACCAAATATAGGCCCCTGCTGATACGCATAAGCCCCTGACTGAATACCAGACTGCCCTTGAAATCCTTGTGAATTCACCAATGGGGTTTGCAGCTGCTGGGAACCAAACGAGACATTGGACTACTTGTTGAGTATCTGAATCTGCAAAAATTGTTGATACTGATCATATGTTAACCCTGTTGGACCAGATGATCCAGAAGGCATAGAGATATTACTGACAGTTTGAGAATAGCCTAGGATGTGAGTCTGTAATCCACTCATAGATGGTCCACCAGAGGATTAAGAGACATTCAATAGGGATGGCCCTCCACCATAAATTTGAGTCAAGGGAATCGACGTGGGAACACTAATGGGAGGAGCTGAAAACACTGATGCAAATAGTTGGTTGTGTGGGAACTGATGTAATTGTTTCTTTTGTAGCGATGAAAATAGACATGTTGGACGCAAGCAAACTAGGGGAAGATACCGCAGTATTCTGCCAGATAGTATTGTAATACAAAGGCGTGGCACTCTAAATATGTGAAACTAAGTGTTCCAATGAGGTGTAACCTTGAGAAATGTACAGCTGGGTGGAAGACTGAGAGGTTTCCCCCCATGTGGAAGGCCATGAGGAGGGAATTGATGTACCTCATATAAAGACTCATCCACACCACTAATGGTGCTTGAAACCTCAAAGGGAGATGAAACCTCTCCTTTAGAAGCCATTGGTGGAAATAACTGATGAGAGACAGTCTGAGATGTACGCGGCGAATGTACGAATGGTACACCAGGTGTATCAAATGGACTATAGGGTATTTCAGGGTAGATCTCTATGAAATCAAATAATGGATTCCGAGGAAATTAAATATAGCTTGTAGGCTCATTAGGAGGAGATCATGTAGCAAGAGTTTGAACACTCGGAAGAATAGAAAAATCATCAGTTTGAGTTCCAGTCGATGGCGAAGAGTCAGAAGGGACTTACGATGATGTCGCTTCGGAGGAGGATGATGAAGGGGAAGTTGAACTTGATTGTTCAGCCACGATGATTTTATCTTGAAAAGAAAAATATGGAAAGAGTTGATTAATTCAACGCTTTAAAAACTATTTTCATAGGAATTACTCATGATGTGGCCAAAAATATCTTAACGGGTAAGCCATGTGATCATAGGAAGTTAATTTTAGAACTTAAAAACAAAATAAATAAAAAAGGGTGAACTAGGCATAAAGGATTATTAGGTATCGGTGAACTGCAATATACACCTTAGTGATCAACTGAAAGAGAAATTACCAAGGACTTAACGTACGGAAGCCAATCTCCTCAAATGTTGTGTTCGGTGTATCACATCTACGAGGCGACTGACTCAGTCACCAATGGAACGTTTGCAGCCTAATGGTGTCTCCCAAAATATACTCGATGGTACGTGGGAGTCTAAGTCCATAGTAGTTTTGTCTAATGCTTAACCATTTTATGAGAGCGTCCCAAATATACTTATCATACATCAATATACTCTCGTACGTGGGACGAGATATCACCCCCAGGTTGTAGGGCAGACTATTAGCGACATCTCCTATGTTTTATGATGCTAGAACACATCTCTAGCCTAGACCTCTAAATGTGATTCATTAGGTTCCAAATGATCGTTAGTTTGATTGAATAAATTTTAGATTTTACGTTGAATTAGATTTTGGTTTCAAAGTCCTACCGATGTAACCTGGATTCATGGGATGCAGCTATATGAGAAAAACACTCATTCATTTCGATGAAAGCTACATTAATTGGGAAGAAGAAGTTCATGCAATCAACGCAAAAAGAAAAAAAATGCAAGGAATCACATTTCGCTATTTCTTCAAGTGCATAATATTAAAGAAAAATGAAAAAAATTTCACTTTCTTATTTACTAAATGCACTAGAAGGTAATCAAAATGAAACTTTTCATTTTTAATGCAAAAACGAAAGATTTTTTTTTAATAAGACAAATGAAAAAAAAATGTAAATTTCAATCCAAAAGTAATCACTCCCTTTGATTACTAATGAAATCTCTCAAAATGCTACAAGAGACAAAGATCCGAAAATCAAAGAGAGACCCACACTCATTTTCTCAAAACAAGACACTCTTCATTTTTACACTGATCAACACACAAAGAGGAAGCTTCTATCGAAGGCAAGCAATGTGATCTATGCTTGTTGGCGAAAAGAGACTCAAATTCACACAGAGTTAACACTTGAAAGTTCTAATCACAAGAATCAACTGAAAAACAAACTCAATGAATCAAAAATCCTAAAAGATACGACAAGATTTGACTCAATAATAGGTCTCGAAATCAACAAAGCATGCAACCATTTGGATGACTCAAAAACACCTATAAATTCTAGGATGGTAAGGATGCACGGCTTAAAAGAGAAAATACCCAAGATACAAAAGTTGTGGCAAAGATGTCGTTGAACAGATAAGAACAAGAGTTATTTCAACAAGGAAAGAAACTTAGAAGGACAAGACACACTCATCAGTAATAGAAAGAAACCCTAAAAACATACACACAGGAATTGGCGTGCCTGTGAGGCTACACCCCGTGTTGCAAGAGGAAAAGTGTGATTGTGGTAAAACATTTAGCATTGATCGGCTCATCTGTCAGAAAAATAACAGCGATGGTCAAGGGAAATGGTAAAAAACACACGGGTTTTCTTAAATGGAACTAGGCTTATCACTTCAACTTAGAGATAAATGACTGTAATAAGTTACAAAGCCACAAACAAAAGGATATGGACACTCGACAAAAGGTCGACAAAAAAATGAAAAATCAAAGAATGAAAACAAGAGACTAAAGGAAATGAGTCCCCAGTGGAGCTGCAGATTGTTTTGCAGGAAAATCCTCTCTGTAGACAGAGACGATCCCTCTAGCCCTAGAATGGGTCTAGTAACAAAGGGAACAATCTAACACCTACTTTCCTAGATTGAAAATGAACACAGATCGTATGGAGATGGCCTACCTCAATCTGATGTTGCTCCTTGTTCAATTCCTTTGATCCTTTGCTCTTCTTAGCTAGATCCTCGTCTTCACCAGCGCTTAGTTACCTGTACAAGATATAAAACAACACAAAACATGAAAGGACAACATGTATTTTAAATAAACAATATATCTAGTTGATTAAGGAATATTACAAATCTAATCATGCATCATGGACAAGAGTGGAAAGTAAAAACCAGTTGTATTATATTAATATAAGAGGAGGAGTTACAACTTGCAACTTGATGTCGAAGCTCTCCTTCAACGGGTCCAGATCCAGGCACGTCTCTAAAAGCACTCGTTTCAACTTGGTACGAAAAGGCCAAAGGTCTCACCTGTCCTTCAATTCCTATAGCAACAATTCTCTCTTTGTTGTTCTTCTATCTCTGTTTTAACTAGAGAGGCATGGTAAGATGTCCCTTTTATAGCAAGGGAAGAGGGAACATAGATCCACTCAAATTGGGGAAATGGCTTATATCCTTGGGTAGTTCCTATTTTGTAGGAAAAAGAAGCCCAAAGGGATAAGCTCAACTCTATCCCCATGAAAAAACAACCATCTCTGCACTATCCCCATGAACAAACAACCAACTCTCCGCCTACGAAGCTTCTAGATCACGAAGCTTCATTTCATTTTTTAAAAA
Source organism: Pinus albicaulis (assembly GCA_034641835.2). Classification (NCBI taxonomy): domain Eukaryota; kingdom Viridiplantae; phylum Streptophyta; class Pinopsida; order Pinales; family Pinaceae; genus Pinus; species Pinus albicaulis. The sequence goes on from JAXQQM020086807.1 coordinate 40,330, forward strand.
CTTTCTAGAAGTGGATCAGCATGGGTGTGATCTCCATACCAGCATCGATCGACGCTACTCACAAACTTAAGATGAGTCATTAGAATGGTTGAGACAAATAGAGGACACATTGCTCCAAATAACTATGTTTTTGAGGAGCTACTCTAGGAATGGTTCACAAAGAGTTTTTTTTTTCATTCTATAAGGGATATAATGGCATATATGTATCATGAAAAGAGACACAGGTATCATTATTTAAGGTCCTCTAGGATTCAGGAATAGGGAGTATAGGGACAGTGAAATTTTTTTGTGTAACATTCCATCGAGACTGTGTTTGTGTGATGGTAAAACTATTGTGCATGCTTTCATTGACAGTCTCTCGCTTTTGTTTTTTATTGTACTTTTGTTTTGGTGAGTTTTCCAAACTGTCGCTTTTATGCGCCCTCACTTTCACAAGTTTTTCTTTCATTTTTTTGATTGTCGACTTCACTTTCTTTCATCTTAATTGGTGTCTTTTCATGTTTTTTTTGTACATTTAAACTAATCCTAATATTTCCATTTTTTCTCCTCCCATCCCACCCATGGGTTTCGAATCGGTGACCTTGAATATAGAGTGCCTTAAGAGTGCACCCCATCACCGACTTCTCTACACCACGTGAACCGTGTCTTTTCACGTTATCTTGGTTGCAGAATGTTTTTTTTTCACCGTCATTTACATGTCGTAAGTGTCGTTCACACTTTTCTCTTTATATATCAAATGCCGTATTTTGGCATGAGAAGTGTTACTTATCATGTAAGGTGGAGTTTTGGCTTGTTTCAAGGGGTAAATTTGGTGTTGTTGAGTTCAACTATTCATGTAGACATGTTTTACGCTCATTCCCAAAGTTCCATTCTTTGTCACACAGGTGTCGTCACTTTCGTTGCAAAGTGTATCTTTTGTGTCGCACTTGGAGAGGTGTGTCGTATTGTTGTCACATTGAGGGCATCATGTTGTTACTATTTTTTAGTGATAAATTTTCTATCGTCGACTCTTCCAAGCATGTGATCATGAACTAATTTTTTCTCTACTCACTTGAGACTCACTGATCCCACACTTAGCTTTATCCAAAAAATTTCATTCTCTCGGAAACTTGACTTCACTCAACCTTCCTTGCCTCTCAACCCTCAAGCCCTAAAATTTCCTCTTGGAAATGCGCACTCCACATTATTAGTGCTTAGCCTCAGTCATTGAGCTCCAAAACTATGCAATCCTTGCCTCCAGCCAACCTTCTCTGTGCACTACGCAACCTCAAGCATGAAGCCCCAACCTTGAGCTTTTGAATTGTTCAACTACGTAATATCTTGGCTTCTCTCCCTCCAAAAATGTGCATATGGAAAATTCAAGCCTCAATCCTAAAGCTTGAGGCCTTGAATGCTACAACTACATAATCTCCTATCTTGTTCTCCTATCTAAACTGCACATTGGGCAACTTCAAGCCTCAATATTGACCTCTCTAATTCCTTAACTACATAGTCACTTAGGCCAAACCTTCATAACGGTGCATTGTGCAGTTTCAATCCTCAAGCCTCCAACTTGAGCCCTTGAGTCCCTCAAATATTTAGTCCTTCTTCCCAAACTTCCAAAACTGTGCATTTTGTAGTCTCAAGGCTCAAGCCTCCAACCCGATTCCTTGAGTCCCTCAACGACGAATCTTTTCACCCTGGCCATATTGAAATATGCATTGTTCAGTATCAAGCCTTAGTCCTGGACCTTAGCATCTAGAACTACAAAATAACTTAGTGAGCAACTTAATCGATCATTATTTCCATCCCTAATAATCAATTTCATGAATAATATTAGAATAGGGGTTTATCAGACTAATGTCGTCTTTTCATGGGTCGATTACAGTCGCAATTATTATATTATGTCATGACAGGCATGATGAAGGAGATGGTGAAGCATACCATACTAGAATACACCTAAGGAGCTGATGATCTACATGAGAATATTAGTGTTTGTTGTGCTAAGATCCAATTCAGAATATTAAAAAAGTGCTAGAGGATAATGAGGTTAATTGCAAGTTTAACATGAGTTTTTATGTGAATTTCATGAGAAAATTAACATAAAAAAAATACATTGAACAACAACATCAAACATACATGAGCATCACCATAACAGTAACACAACAACAAATGATGAAGGAGTTCACCCCACCTGGGCTACATCTCCTTAGTCCAACTTCCGATGGCTTGGCCCTCTTCTATTATGCTCAAAAGTGTGATTACATATGTTTACAATGCTTAAACAGCTCTGAAACTTGTTCCATTATCTCCAGCATCCCCAAAAATGCCTGTGTAGCCTCTTTCTACCTCGAATTTTGTAAAAAAATGACTTAGTTAAAACTTCCCAAAGTTTTTTCATTATTCGCTCCACATTTTCCCCAAAATCCAGCACCATCCTACAAATCTGCCTAGAATCCAGCTAACTGAGCACCAATTTAAGCAAAAACTAGGTGAAATTTTCAGAGAACTTAAATTCCAAATAAGGCCTTAAATCTAGATTTCAAACCATATCATTATATGGTTAATAATTTTTTTTATATATATTAAAACCCGCGCATTTGGGCTAACTGCTAGAATTGGCATTAACTATGGGCACGTGTCGGAAGTTGGTGGAGTGTGCAGTTATGGTTACGGTTAAGGACCATTAGGGTGGGAGGACGTGGGGCTAGACTCCCACCTACGGTCCCACCCTTGGCGATGACAAGGGTTGGGGCTAGACCATGACCCTCCCCCCACATTGCGCATTACAAATGAAAATAAAATGAAACGGAGCCCAATGTATGGCAAGGAACACATCGCGAGGTGCAATGGAAATTAACTTGGCTTGTGGTTGTGAGGTCTTGTGTTCGACCCCTACGAGGTGTGGTTTGACCATGAACATAATTTTGGTGGCCCTTGGTCTGCCATGTAGAGGCCCCTGGCTGGGCCACGTGGTAGCCTATGGTTGGCCACCAAAACAACAAATCAAAAACTCACCACAACAACCAATACAAACATGCTACTTTGCACAATATGAGTAAACGAATAAATTCCATTGACTGAGTCAACCTGCCACTGTGCATGCCCAATTAGTTGTATGAACTGCTGACTAGGTTGTCCTGCATTTAAAAAAAAAAAATTACCTATTTGAAAATGTGGATAGAACGCATTTCTGGGAGCATATTGTGTCGATTTTCTGTGAAATGATTTGTTCCAGATTCAGAACGATGAGATCTACATGGTCATTTAAGCTCCACACCATTCCGACAATTTTCATTTTTTAGCACAATTTTGGGCACCTAATCACTCCTCCCCATTGGAAGCTTTTGGACCCCAAAAGATCACTTTCAATGGTTCAATAGATGAGGGTACAGGTCCCCCACCTTTCCAATATCGATCCATTTGGCCTTGCTTGGATTTGTGCCTTTGAGCCCCACACGAAGGTAGTATACACTACCTTGTTTTTATGTCATTGTTCTTTTGTCAAGAATTGTGTCTTTTTGAAGCTCATCAAGGTATTCCAGAGAAAAATATTCAATAGAAGGAATCTGAATCTACTCTCCTTGATATTCAATCAAAGGAGGCTCATACAACCTCAAGTTCTCAACATTAACATCAAAGTAAATTTTCATGTATGAAGGCAAATCTAACTTGAAGGCATTTTCACCAATCTTTTCCACAATTTTGAAAGAATCATAATGGATTGGTTTCAGTTTTTACCTTCCCCTTGAAGCCTCTCTTTTCTAATGTGAAGAAAAATTTCATCACCAACTTGGAACTTGTGATCTAAATGATGCTTGTCGTGCCTTGCTTTGTACTTTCCTTGTCTCTTTTCAACTGGATCTTGAACTGTTTGATGTGTCAATTAGATTTGTTCTCTGAACTTCTTGCCTTGGTCTATGTCACTATGTCCATCAATAGAAACATACTTGCCGAAAATGAAATCCAATGGCGATATAGCCAAGTATCCAAGACATGCCTCAAATGGTGATGTGTGTGTAGAGGTGTGTTTTGCACGGTTGTAAGCGTGATGAATGTAGTGTAAGATTTCATCCCATAACTTAGGATGCTTGCTGCAGTATCCTCGAAGAATATGTATGATTGTTCGATTGACCACCTCGATTTGACCATCTGTTTGTGGATGAAAGGTTGTACCCTTCTTCAACTTGGTATCCATCAAGTCCCACTAACTTGATCAAAAATTCCCAGTAAATCGAGAATCTCGATCACTAAAAGTGGATGTGAGAAAACCAAAATGAACCCAAACATGTTGAAAGAATAAGTGAGTTTTTTTTTTCAGCTTTGATTTTCTTTTTACATGGCATTAATATACACATCTTGTTGAACCTATCAAAAATTAAATACAAATGATCATGGCCTATTTTTGACAATGGAATACCTCCTAGAAAATCCACATAAACTATCTTTAAATTTTTTCTTCTTTAAATTATACTTAAGAGGAAGGCAATATTTGCAGAATAAAATTTTATAGTTCTCCTCTCTTGAACAACCCACAATCTAACAAAAATCATTGTTCTTGTTCTAGCAATTGACAGAGTGCATTCGAAGCAATATTGGATTTCGATTGTTGTCTTCTCCCATCTGAATTCTTGTTGATAATTTCTAGATCAACATTTCCTATCAAGTGATTTAATCTAGGTTGAAATTTAGTGGCGAATTTGTAATTCGTTAATTGGATATTCATTGAGTAGGGAATTTTACATTTTAATTCCCTAGAAGGAGGTGGAATGAGGTCTTGTTAGTCATATTTTTACCTTTCTTCAGTCTATTATTAACTTTATCTAGCATGAAATACATCGACATTGTCTTTTGAATTTTCAAGCAACAGTTGTAAGCAACATGGTGGGAAAGGAAAACCTTTTGTCTGCATTCCTTGGATACAAGATTTGGAAAAATCATTAGAGCCCTTTTGGCTCATCAAGAGGGTACTTTAAAGAATATGTAAATGTATTAAAGCTAGTTTCTTCCATGATCATACTTGCATAATTTTGAGATGGTTTCCAGTCCTTCAGATATGATTTGGGATTGATTGCAATTTAGTATGGGCACCGGGACATATTCGACAATTCTAGAGGAGCTAACGATGGGTTAACCTTTTAAAATTTTAAAATAATCCAATTTACAATAGGTCAATTGGGCTTAACCTGAGTGATAATGAGGTAAAATTATTACCCATGCGGTTTCCTAAGGATATTTTACCTCATAAAAAAGAAAAAATAGGACTTTACAACTTGCAGCCATGAATGATAGCTTAAATATTTCAGACTTTGACGAGAAATCTAACACTAATGAGGAAAAGATAAATGTAGACCACAAGAATATTGTCTGATTTCGAGTCTATGATTTTCATGCCCATCGAAGTCCAATTTTTGCAAGAAAATCGAGACACAAGGTCTTTTGCATCAAGTTCATGCATTCTTCTTGAGTTATGTTTGAAAGTGTACCTTTAATGAAAAGTGACACACTTTCAAACATACGAGGCCAATAACAATACCTCTGAACATGTGCCATTGTTTTTCTTACACTGAAATGTCCAACAATAAGAGAAGTATGTGCTTCCCTTATGACAGTCACTCTCTCCCCTTATGGAATACAAATCTTATCCAAATTATACAACAATTTATTATGTACATGGTAATCCAATTCCTCTACATGGTTGCCTTGACTCAAGCTTGCATAAACATCTTGAAAGTCATTATCAAATGCATATTTCTCAAAATAAATTTCATGCAAAACCTAATTATTCTTGAGTAAAGTAGTTGCACTAAAAATAGGCCTAGAAAGCATATCAACAACCTTGTTTTATATACCTTTCTTATACCTAATGACCAAGTGGAATTGTTGTAGGAAGCACATCCATCGAAATTTCCTTGACTATTGAAACTTAGTTTGTCATTGCAAGTATTGCAATGGTTGGTGGTCAGTGTGTATGATGGTTTCCTTTCCCATCAAGTAGTGTTTCCACTTTTTCACACTTTGAACAAACACATAAAGCTCCTTTTCATAAGTAGGATAGCTAATCACTACAGCATTGTAATTTTCTAAATGAAATGAAATGGGCTTACCATGTTGCATAAGGATTGTGCACATGTCATTGTCACTTGCATCATTTTGAATCTCAAAGGGTTGTATCAAGTCTGGTAATGCAAGTACTGGGGTTGAAATGATCTTCTCTTTCAAAGCACCAAATTAATTTTTCTGATTTCCTCTCCACCGAAAGACCTTTTTCATAGTAGTCAATGCATGCAAAGGAGCTTCGATAGAAGAGAATTTAGCAATAAAATTACTCCAATATTTTTTTTTTTCTAAGTTAGGGTAATCTATTAATTAAGGAGAAATAATGTACAATTGGCCATGGCCATAGCAGAGCCTTCGGGGAGGCATATTAACAGACCAGTACTGAAAAAGGAGGCTGCCCTGCGAGAGGGAAACCAGCCAAGAGAAGCAGAAACTGAGGAAATCCCCCGCAGGGGATCACACTGATAAGTCCAGACATTGTCACCAAACAAAATAATAATGCTTCTGCGTGCAGACATTGACACAGAATGCATGACATGACACTAAACACCGATACAAAAATTTTAACACTAACGCGCCCCATCATCTCATGAAATGAAAAAGAAACATGAAGAACTAGCAAAACGCTTATGCAAACACTCAGAGTGTGCAGAGATCTACTCATCCGGCTCGATTTCTTCAATGGCGCACCCGAAGTCGTCCTGAATGCCCTGGGCATGATCAGTTGGTGGAGGCGCAGCGTCTTGACCCAGAATGGCCTCAGCTTCGACCTGCAAAGAAGTCCCGTGCTCAGAGGGTGGATCCTGTTGCTTCTCGTCCTTAGTTGCGCACTCATCTTGAGCAGGCGGAACAGGCGGAGACTCCGGCTTTGGCTCCTCCAGGAATACGACTGAGATGGCGACGGTGACCCGGGGTTTATCAAGGGCGCAGTCAAAGGAGAAGAGCGTCGTGTGAGATTGAGCTGGAAGTGCATCACCAGAGGGCGAATCCAGACGACGACCTGAGCGAAGCAGTCTCCCATGAAGGAGACGGGGCAAGCTGTCCGAAGTCGCGGAGGAGTTGGACGGAGAGGAAGTGGGGGAAGGCGAGTGCCTTCTGGAGGCCCGCGAGGAGGAGCCTCGACGGGGTCGCATCCTCTGCCTGACTCTGGGCATGTTCGCTGCGGAGAGGGAGCTAGAAAACCAGTGAGATTCAGTGGAGAACCTTGCAGAAGACGGGCCGCGAGTTGCAGTGGCAGAATCACAAGAGCCTGTGACGGAAATGTGGGAATTCTCTGCAAGCACCAGACAGCAGGTGTTGCAGCAGCGCAACCCGGTGAAGGTGCGAACAGAGGCCTTGTCCAGAGCAGGATTGCAGCTCGTTGACAGAGGCGAGGGGGCGGACGGCTCCATGATAAATAGCCACCCCAAACTGCAAATCGAAACTGCAAACTAGAACTGCATTGAATGACAAACCATGGCGGTCGAATACATAGCACGATAACAGCGTTCGAGGTGGCCTCGAGGACCAGGCGCAATGAAGAAGATCGACTCCATATCCGGGTCATAAAGAAAAACTATCCGGGAAATAAATGATAGCAGGTGGGCTTGAGGGTTATAAGCGGGTAGGCAGGTGGCCTCCCGTCCTTTCGCCCAGCGTCCTGTCAGTCCTCCCGCTTCCCATAGCACCCGCATCCGGGGAGATCGCCTCCTCTTGCAACAGAGAGTGGCATTTCCTTTTGTGTTCTTCATTCTGTATTATGTCCAGTGTTCCTACCTTGAGAGTGCTATCACAATCCACCCCAAGATTAGCCAGTAGGTCTGCGACCTTATTGCCATCTCTGCGAGTGTGGTTGAACAGAAGAGCCCTGTGATCCTGGAGCCATCTAGCCATTTTATCAAGACGCGCCTCTAGACGCCAGCTATTGGATATTTTGCGGGCTTGGGCTCCGTTGAGAAGATGATCCGCAATGTTGATTAAAATTTGAGAGTCACCTTCTATCTCGATAGGGTTAAGACCCATTTGCTGAGAGAGTATAAGGCCTTGCCATAATCCTTCCAACTCTGCCGAGTTATTAGTGTCCCATCCTATACTTCCCATGTAAACTAGCAGAGGGGTACCGGAGTGATTTCTGATGATACCTCCAAAGCCAGCTTTACCTGGATTGCCCTTTGAGGCGCCGTCAAAGTTGAGTTTATAGGTGTCCTGTGGGGGGGGAGTCCACTTTAGATTGATTTTTCCCGATTGGGACCTGGGTTGCTTTTGAGTGCTGGGCTTAATGTTGAGACCCCAGTTCTCCCATATTGATTTCTCCTTAGCCTGCGTTGGGAACTCCTCGGTACTCCAGGACTGCAAAGCAAGAGTCTCCTGGAGATTATGACAATAATTACTCCAGATGATATCTGTGGGGGTCCTTTGATCTTTGAAAATCCGTTTATTCCTTTCTTTCCATATGGACCAGAAGAGAAGGCCAGGAATAATACGCCAGAGATGGTTGAGAATTTCGCTGGTGTAGGGTCGATGGGGCCAATCACGGAGGGTATCTCTGATGTCAGCATTGTTTTTACAGTTTCTTTGACATCTGAAGCTAACTTTCTCCCAAAGAAGCGAGGCCAAAGGACAGGCATGAAGGAGATGCTGCTGCGTTTCTTCGTTATCCCCACAATTAGGACAGATAGAAGGGCCGTGGAATTGCCTTTTGCGGAGATTGTCCCATGTTAGAATCCTTTGGTGGCCAAGGAGCCAAAGGAACGAGGCGACCTTAGGCCAAACTCCAAGGTTCCATATACTGCTCCAAAGTGGATCCTTTGGCATGGAATCCATGCTTAGGATTCTGTAGGCCTCCCTAGTGGTGTAAGATCCTTTGGGCAGGTGGCCCCATCTTAAGATGTCATTATCTTGCGAGACTCTGATGCATCGGGTATTTAGAACCTCCGTGATGGCTTGACTTTCCAGATCTGTGACATTTCTGACAATTCTGGCTGTCTGTCTCCACTGCCGATAGCCATGTTTATCGAAATCCTCCCAATGAGTGTTTACCGTTTCCAGCTGTCTCATAGGCCAATCAGGATCCGTTGAAGGGTTATAAGTGTTGATGAGCTTTGGAGATTGGTCCCAGGAGTCTGTCCAAAACCTAGCAGAGGTGCCATTCCTTATCTCCCAGAAACTGTGCTGTTGGATGAGAAGGTAGTGAGTCTTTGCAGCATTCCATATTATTGATCCATTCACTTCCGGAGTCATTCTGACCAGATCATCTTGGGGGCGATTTTGTGCATATTTGGATTTCCATAGAACGGCCCAGGGCTTTTCCGGAGCAGTGAGCCAATTCCACCAGATTTTTGCGTTCATGATAGCATTACTTAAAAGGGGATCCCGCAAGCCAATGCCACCTTGCTCTTTGGGTTTGCAGACAGTGGACCATTGAACAAGAGCCCATTTTTTATTAATGCCTTTAGAACCCCATAGAAAGTTCCTTTGGAGAGCTTTGATCTTGGTGAGGACCCATTTGGGTGCCGCTAAGATGGAAAAGAGGTAAAGAGGCATGGCTTGGAGAACAGATTTGATGAGAACCAACCTACCAGCTAAGTTGAGGGAGCGGAATGTCCAGGAGGAGAGACGAGCAGCCAATTTGTCAAGGAGAGTGCGCCAGGATGCATGTTTGAGGGGAGAGGCTATGAGGGGAGCACCAAGGTAATGTGAGGGGAGGGATGCAATAGAGAAGCCAAGAATACGGGCAATGGCTGATTGAGTGGGGGGAGGGGTATGAAAGAAGAAGATTTGGGATTTGGACTTGTTGATGCTGGTTCCTGACGCATCAGAGAAGACTTGCAGCAGGGAATTTAACTGAGAAGCTTCTTGGACAGAGGGATAGCCAAAGACCATATTGTCATCCACGAACTGTTGGTGGGTGGCAGCAGGAGCATTGTGGACAGAAATGCCTTGAATTTGTTGAGAGCTTAAGGCAGAGGAGAGGAGGCGCCCTAGACCTTCCGCCATTAAAACAAAAAGGAAAGGAGATAGGGGATCTCCTTGACGGATGCCACGAGAAGGGGTGAAAGTGCGGGAGGGAGTTCCATTGATGAGGATGGAGAAGAAAGAGGAGGATATGAGGCTGTGGATCCAACGAACCCAGGTGGGAGAAAAACCAAAGGCCAAAAGCATTTTTTGTATATAGATCCAACTTAGTTTATCAAAAGCTTTGGAAAGATCGATTTTTAGAATCATACCTGATTGCTTGTTCTGCTTTAGCGAATGGATGATTTCATGAGTATGAATGATGCCATCCAGGATCTGCCTGCCTTCAACATATCCGGATTGCTCTGGAGAGACAAGGAGGGGGAGGAGCGGTTTAAGACGGTTGGCAATGACTTTGGAGATGACTTTATAGATCACATTGCAAAGAGCAATGGGTCTATATTTGTCAGGAGTGCTGGCTTCTTCTTCTTTAGGAATGAGTGCAATGAATGTTGCATTTAAAGAGGGGAGAAGCCAATGCATGATCCTGGATTCTTCAACAACCAACCAAACTTCCTCACCTATGAGGTCCCAGAACTGATGGTAGAAAGTTGTGGTGAACCCATCCGGCCCCGGAGCCTTTCCATCTCTAAGCTGCTTCATGGCGACATCAACCTCCTGCCTGGAGACAGGGCGTAATAGCAACTTATTATGCTCTTCAGTGATGATTTTAGGAATGTTTTGCAGAATTTTGTTGATAGCAAGGCTTCTGTCTCCAAGAGGTTCTTTGTGCACCGTTTGAAAATGTTCCAAGAAGGCCTGCTCAATCTCTGCATGTGCCTCTACTTTTTCCCCTGCTTGATTCAAGATGGCAGTGATAGAGTTATGCATACGTCTTTGAATGGTAGTTCGGTGAAAGAACTTGGTGTTCTTTTCACCTTCCTTCAGCCATCTAATCCTGGATTTTTGCCTCCACAAGGTTTCTTCTTGTTTGGATCGTTCTTCCATTTGGGCCTGAAGTTGTTTCTCCCTTGCCATGTGATCTTCCGTATAACCATTCGTTATGATTTGCTGCTGTAGAGTTTTCATTTCTGTAGTGAGGGCTTGCTGCGCCTGAAAGATGTTGCCAAACGTATTGTGATTCCAATGCTTGATGTGGTGCTTTAGGCATTTGAGCTTGTATTGGAATTGATACATCTTTGACCCTACAGGCGGAGATAAGGTCTTCCACCAGGCTGTAATGAGATCCTTGAATGCGGGATGGGACAGCCAAAAGGCTTCAAAACGGAAGGGACGTTTTCTATTGTCTCCCAGACGCTGCCATTGCAGGGAAATGGGCCAGTGGTCCGATCCGCTGTGTGGCAGAATGGAGGCCGAGATATCTCCACCTAGATACACCGCATTATCAGAAATAAGGAAACGGTCCAGTTTGGAGGATATGTGTTGACGGGTTGATCTACGATTACTCCAGGTGTGGATGCCATTGCTGTATTGAAGATCAATTAGCGAATTATTTTGTATGAAATCCTTGAAGTGAAGACATTCTGGTTCGAGCTTAACTCTGCCTCCCTTTTTTTCCTCAAGGCAAGTGATCATATTAAAATCCCCACCCAGGATCCATAGCGGGTGTGTCCTGGTACTGTTTAAGACACCTAACGTATCAAGAAGAGCCATTTTGCTACTCGATTCCTGAGGGAAGTAAACGTTAGAGAGGTGACCATGGATGTTGGTGCCTATGATGTGAAAGGTAGCCTGGATGAGGTGATGCGCCGCGTGAAAGTCATGGAGCTTAATTTCTTGATTATTCCAGGCTATAGCAAGCCCCCCAGAGGCTCCGGATGCATCGACTGCCACAGAGTGACAATCAGGCCAAGCGCTGGAGAGAATTTTTCCTAATGTGCTGCTATTACATTTTGTTTCCTGTAGAAAAAGAATAGTTGGCTTTTCCATCTTTAACATATTCTTGATCATTCTAAGTTTCCCAGGACTATTTAGTCCTCTGACATTCCAAGAGTGGAGCTTCATGGATCACTGTGGGGGAGGGGCTTGTAATACTTGGTCAACTTAGCATATCTGCCTGACTCAACCAGGAGTTTCCCAACTGTTATTGTGCGCTCCAGATCAGATTTTCGGCCTCGTTTCTTGGAGTCCTTATTGTATTGACTGCCATCCCAACGACTACCTGGTTGTATTCCCAATTCTTTTTGTTGAAAAGCTCTGGAAATAATGACTTCCAATCTATCTAGCTCTTGGTCTGGAATTTTGTCGAATTCCTTTCTTTTGCAGGCTAGTTCTAGTTCGAGAATATCTAGTCCCATGAGGTCTATACTCTCCGGTTCGACCTCCATGTTTTGCGTTTGACTGTTGCCTTCAGTGTTCAAGGATGGGATGCAGTCTACATCCATTCCGTTCGGCTTCCAAGCTGGATCGACAGAGGTATTCTTATCTGAAGGTCCAAGGTCAATCGAGGCCGATTGAGAGGGTTTGGAGCCAGGAGGAGGTGAGGGAGTAGTTGAGGCGGTCGGGTGGGTAGATGGTTGGACATCAGGGGGTTGGCTTTCCGGGTTGGAGGCTAGGAGTTCAAAACTGTTACTGGTGGAGGGAGTGGAGTTGGAATGGGTTGGGGGTTTTTTGTTAGCGGAGGGTTTTTTATGGGACCTGCGACGGTTGGTAACCTTTGTGAAGCCATCCGGGTCAGATTTGTCAGAGGGATTAGGGCTAGGAGGCTTGGCATTTAGCGGGCAATCTCTAAAAAGGTGACCATGAACATGACACTTGCGGCATCGGAAGGGAACATGCTCAAAATCCAGAGGTTGAATCCATTCATAGTCATCGTGAAAGAGACTTACCGAGTCAGGAAGGGCTTGATCCAAGTGCATGTAGACGCAGATGCGGGCATAAGAGGTGTAACGGCATAGCTTGGTTTCCTCCGCTATTTTGATGAACTCCCCTAAACCCTTGGCAATGTCTTTGAGAGAATCCTCGTCCCAGTATTCCAGGGGTAGGGAGTAAAGACGAATCCAGACTGGGGCCCAACTGAAGTCCTCCTTGTCGGGGTTGAATCTTTCAACCCAGTCTCTAAGATAGAGGCCGGCAGAGTTGAAGAAGTATGGACCCTCATCCAGAACTCTGTTCCTGTCCTCAATGCAAGTGAAGATGGCAGTAAAAAAACCTTTGGGGCCAAGTTGGAGGTCGACTTGCCCTTTAGGTTTCCATTTGGCAGCTATCCATCCTTGCAGAGCTTTTTCTGTGGGCCAGAAGCCTATGAATTTACCGATAAGGGCATGGTCCCTCATGTACTGAATTCTGCCATTGATTCGATGGCTGGGCAAGTCTATTTTTGGCCTTTCTGCAGCGATTGGTTTGCATGTGGACGATTTGGCCTGGGGCGTCTCCGATTTTTCAGAATTTGCTGTCTGATCCTTTTTCTGCTGGTCAGACTTGTCCTCTTTACCGTCAGGCTTGTTAGTGTTTTCTGAGTCCGTAGCTTTTGTATCAGTGGGTGCACGATTTGGAAGGGTATTGTCCATTGGAATGTCGTTTTGTGGGGGGGAGGAGCCTTCTCCTCCCCCTTGTGGGCCTGCCATAGCAGGCGTAGCAGAACTCGATCTCAGCAGAGCGGAAGGGGCGTACCAGAGAGAAGCAGCAGGGGAAGCAGGTGTCGGCGCAGAAGCATGAGCAGAGAAACCCTCAAAATTACTCCAATATTGGGATGCTCCTAAAAAAATATTTACCTCAATGACTAACTTGGGCATTGGCCAATTTACAATGACTTTAACCTTAAAGGGGTCTATCCTCAACTCACCTCATCCAACAATATTTCCCAAGTAAACCAAAGAAGTTTTACGAAACTCACATTTTGACATCTTCAAAAGCAATTGTTCTTTCCTTAAGACATCAAGTACTTTTCTCGCATGACATGTTCATAAAGTTGTTTATTTAAAATTAAGATATCATCTAAGTAGACGATGAAAAACTCATCAAGAAATGGTCTTAAAACATCATTTATCACACACATGAAGGTAGCAAGATCATTACATAAACCAAAAGGCATAGCAAGCCTTTCAAACAAACCTTTCTTTGTTTTGAATGTTGTCTTCCAAATTTTAGCTTCAACAATTCTAATTTGATGGTATCCACTCCTTACGTCCAACTTAGTAAAATACTTTTAATCTTTCAATTGATCAAGTAAATAATCTATTCTAGGAAGTGGATAACAGTTCTTTACCACAATTTTGTTCAATGCATGGAAATATACACACATGCGCCACATTCCAGCCTTCTTTTGAACCAACACAATAGGTGACCCGCATGGCAAAGTACTTGGTCAGATGATCCCTCTATCTAAAAACTCTTCAATTTTCTTTTTTATTTCATCACTCTCCATCACTGAAATCCTATACATGCCAATGTTAGGTAGGGGAAAATCTTGCTGCAACTGTATTTCATGTTGGATTTCCCTCTTGGGAGGTAATCCCTTTGCCTCCTGAAACATCTCATTATTTTGATTAACCACTTCAATCAAATAATATTTCAACATCGGATCACAACCTTGAAATTATTCATACTTAACATCATTCTTTGGTTAAATCATAAGAATCAAAAAATTCTTGCTTGAATTCTCTAGTCTTTTAGTTTTCCCTGCATTAACTAATGAAAGATTTAGTTTCTTGCGATGAGAGCTCACAATATACTCCACACTATTTTTTAACAAGTGGTACTTCTTTTCATGGCGATATTAGATTACTTTTATATCATAGAGGTAAAGACTTCCCAAAAAAATTCCTGAAATATCAAGCAGTACAACATCTAATTCGACTTCCTCAATGAAGTTTGTTTTGATTGCAAACCAAAGAATACGCTTTCTTGTAACCTATAAATTTGTGTTCTTGCATATCCAACCCAATGGATTAGGTTTGTGACGAGGAATGGTTTCAAGATTAAGTTTATTGAATAAGTCTTCAGATATCAAATTGGCTTGAGATCCATTATCAAATAGTAGGTCGATTTTTGTATGTTTTGAAATAACCCTCACATGGAATAATTAAATCCTTGTTTCTTGTTTTGGAGTACTAGTGTGGAAATTTTATGAAATAGTGCTAGAAATGGGTTCTTTTCCGTTCATACCCATGGTTTTAATTTTAGTTTCATCACTCGAGTTGGATCCCAAATCATGTTGATTGGTTGCAGTTGTTTTTTGTTTTCCCTTGTCGTTGAATTTCTTGGGCCTCATCTCTAGATGAAGCTTCCAACTGTGGTCTTCATCGTGACCCTCGTTGGAACAATGTTTTCATGCCATTTTCTCTACATTTTTAATGGATGTATTTTTCTTTCCCTTTCCTTTGAAACCCTTTCTTTTCTCTCCACCCTTTAATGGATTCTTTTTACCCTATTCTAGAATGTTTTTCCCTCTTGCCTCAAGGTGAGTGGCCTGCACACAAACCTCATATAGGCTAGTGGGATTGAACATAAGGATAGTATTCCCTAGGTAGCTATGTAAACTCCCTATATAATTTAGAAACGTGTCTTGTGAATGCAAATCAACACCTAACATAGGAGCTCTTTTTCTAAATTCTTGGATGTAATCTTGCGCACTTTGACCTTTAAGTTGTCTAAAGTTCTGCCAATTCATGATGGATTTTTGCATATATGCTAGAGCGTAAAATTGTCTTTTAATTACAGCACTAAAATTAGACCAAGAGAGAAAAATATTACCATGTTTTTTCATCTCAAATTGTGTCTTGGCTTCCCACCATACTAGTGCTGCACCCTACAGTCTCAAGGAAGCTAGTTGAATCATTGTATCATCATCTTGCAGATTTTGAATTCTGCAATAGACCTCCAAGTGACGAACCCAATTATTAAGCTTCTCTGCATTCACTTCAACATTATACATAGTGTTGAGTCCCGAATTTGCCTCTTTTCCATACACTTTTCCATATCTTTTTCACTCACCTAAACCTCCAAAATTGTCAATATCATGTGCGAAGAATTTATCTAACATAGTTTTAATTATGTTGTGTGTTTTCTATTTGATTAGATTTTGTTCATGCAGTGCGGAAACTTGTCACTTTCACTTGGTACAAGCAACTAAGGCTATTTTGTGAAATCGATGTTACGGTGTCTGCGAAGCTTGAGCCACGTAGGCAGGCTGGAATGACAAGGACATGGTTCGTGTCTATTGGTTCAAGTAAATTCGTTAAAGAAAGCCGGCGGTCAAAGCCATCACGTGGAAGTCAACTATGGTGTTCTATGTCAGTGGTTCTGTTCGTGGCATATAAACATCCATACGGCCGTTTCCAAGCTTGGAGGTTAGTGTGTATTTGAAAGTTCTGGAGTTGAATTCAAGCGCCCACCTTCCATAGATCCGTTTTCCAACATGGCCATACTCCTATATCCGTGGCCTTAGTGGTTTACGTGCTGGCTGCTATCATAAACTTCAGGAGACAGTTACAGTTTATTGCTTTATATAGAGCGTTTGCATACACACGTAGAGTGAGTTGATAGTTGTTAGTTGATCATAGCTGTTGAGTTGATGTGCGTACTCTGTTATGTAGTGATTACGCTGCCTTGAGCCGTAATACTACCAGTCTGTAATGAACTGCTTTTTAATGTGAAAAACTCTATTTTCAACTTAATTTGTGTTGAGGATCGTTACCAAAGCTGCGTAGAGGGCCCCTGCTCAGCCGAGGTTCTGTGTATTAATGTATATATTTTTCATTTCATTTCTTTAAATAGTCATTGTATCATAACCCATTACATGCTCATATTTCATAGTTGCTTCATTTATGTTCATTAATTTCCATTGCATTCTTGTCTTTCATGTTTTTATGATTGTTAAATCACTGATCAGTTTTCTTGTGCGGGTTTTAGGTAGACAGCCCGGGCATTTTCATAGTATTTTGGCTAATGATATGAGACTAACATTATTCTGCTGCTAGTTTCCTTTTCATAGCATTTGTTTAACTTCAGTCTTGCTTTGTACATTTCGGTTTTGTTTATCTGATTCAGTAGTTAAATTTAAATATGTTAAGCTACTCATAGTGTCTTCGGTTACCTTCGAAAGCCACAGCTGGACTGATGGTGAGGGGCTGCATGATGAAATGTGTAGTTTAGTATTAGTTTCCTTTCTGCAAAATTAGATATATTAAGCTGCTCGTAGCGTCTTCAGTTACCTCCGAAAGCCACAGCTGGACTGATGGTGAGGGGCTGCATGATGAAATGTGTAGTTTAGTATTAGTTCCTTTTCTGCAAATTTAGATATATTAAATCATGTATGACATCTTCAGTTGCCTCCGAAAGCCACAGCTGGACTGATGGCGATGGATTGAATTATGTGTGTATGGTTTAGTATTAGTTTACTTTCTGCAAATTAAATAATCAGTTACACAAGTTGTTTATGATTACTTCCGCAAGTCATAGCTGGTCTAATGATGAAGAGTCAGAAAATGAATTGATGTAATCTGATTTAGATTTATTTCATTGCAATTTTGAATTTCCATAAGCGTAGTTTCTTTCGTGTTCAGTTGGCAGCAAGAATAGTTTAGTTTTCATGTTCACTAGTTTCTTGTTTTGATTCATTAGATTAGCAGCACTTTTCCTTTCAGCAGTTTACTTTCTTTTGTCATTATAATTTCAATTTGCTTTTAAAGTTTCAAGATTGGTAAATCATTATAGGGGATATCACTTCCTTGAATAAATATAACCAAGCTTGCTTTTCATTTTAGAATTTCCATTTTACCTTAGAAAGACCACAAACGACAAAAAGTTAAGAAAGAGGTTATCTTGCACATATAGTGCGCCGCACTTCATCAGCTTACGATTCCTGGATTGACAATTAAATGCAGCAATTTAGGACACACTAAATTGACCAAACATTTTGGCGCCGTTGCCGGGGAAGTGTAACTAGGTAGCCAATTTCTTTAAAAAAAAACATAAAATCATAAAAGAAGGGAAAACTTGATAACTTCTTGAAGTATGCTCTCCTCTTGCACCTAGTGTGATCTGGAGGATCAGAAAAGAGAGTTGTTGGTTTAGTAATTTCTTAAGTATGCTCTCTTCTTGCACCTAGTGTGATCTGGAAGATCAGAAAGAGAATTATTAGCCCAACTTTTTTTTTAAAAATAAAAAATAAAAAAATGACATGCATAGAGCAAGAGATTCTAGGGGAAGGTTTATAGCTAAAGCCAAGAGTTCGATTTTCACAACTCCATCTTCTTCAAGGCATAGACCAGATTCACCACCATCTACCCCTAGCCTTAAGATTTTTGGAAGTCAAAGAACAGTTGAATTAGAGGATTCTCCTATACCATCTACTAAAACCCACTTAGAAAACAAAGAAACTTTCTCTCATCCTTCCTTGGTAGAAGAACTAGAGGACTATAAGGACTCTAAAGAAACTATCATGGCAGAGGAAGTAATAAATAGAGGTGGAGGTAGAGGAGGAGGATATAATGAAGATAACAATGGTGAAGGAAATAACGGTAGAAATAGGGACAATTTTCTTGGATTCCCTATAGTTGATGAGGAAACTCATGCAACAATGAAAAATATCTCACCATCTGTTCTCCCTAACTTTTATGGATTACGAAGTGAGGATCCTGAAACATTTTTGTTTGAGTTTGAAGTAGTGTGCCGAACTTATGACTATATGGAAGATTCTCAAAAACTCAAATTATTTCCTTCAACATTGAAGGGATCTGCTTTGAAATGGTTCATGGGATTAGCCACTCAATCTATCAGGACTTGGAATGATATGAAACAAACATTTTTGGATAGATACTTGGATTATTGTATGCCCACCAATCACAAGGATGAGGTATTCAAAATGATGCAAAAAGAAGATGAAAATTTGGAAGACTTAATTGAAAGATTTCAATACAACTTGAAAAGAGCAAAGATGAGCAACTTAGATAATGAAACCTTGAAAGCCCTCCTATTAAAAGCCATTAGAGATGAATGGATAGACATTTTAAACATGATGGGAAAAGGAGACATTTCTCAACTCCCATTTCATGATATAACAGAACTATGTATCCAATTCTCAAGGGGAAGATCTAAAACTGGAAAAGGGCCTAGGGATTCTTCTCTTATTAGGGCTAACAAATCTGCAACTGGATCAGTAAGTAGGGCAGAGATTGGTAATATGCTTGATGAGTTCAAAACTGATATCTTAGGGAGCCTTAGTGAACAGCTAGACACCCTTAAAATCCAAAACAAGCAGAAAGCAGAAACAGATGCTTTAGCCATCTTTTGTCCGAAATGTAGGAAGAAACATGCTTTAAGGGAATGTCCCTTGGATGCAAAAGTTGTAGAAACATGTATGATTTGCTCGGAAAATCATGAGATCAAGGATTGTCCTTCAATCCCTGGACTCAAAGCTGTTTTTCAAGAAGATCCAAATTCAGTAGAATCTCTCTGTTTTGTCGCAAGGAGACCTTGGCAGGGACAACAATCTCAAGGGTTTAATAACCCTATGAATCTTCAAACCCCACCAAATTGGACTCCTTGGCAACAATCTTGGCCCCAACATCAAAATTCATATCATCCATGGGTACAAGGGATGCAAAATCCTTATGGGAGATTTGCTCAATTTTACCAATATCCTCCATCTTTTCAAAATCAACAAGCTCTACAATTTCCAAACCAAAATCCACAACAACTTTCATTGCCATTTCCACAACAACAACCTTCTCAACAAAATACAAATCCTCAACTCATGCTCCCATACCAGCAGAAGACAAATCAACTTCCAGCTCAGCCATTGCCAAATCCTAACAATAAGAATCCTCAAACTACTTATATGGTAGAAGGACAACAATTTCCTACCTATATGATTGTTCCTCTCAACGATGTACAACTCAGATCTGGTAGAGTTTTAGAAAAACCTTCTATAGACATTGAAGAGCAAGATACCTCTGAGGAGGACTCTCTTCAAGTCAATAAGGGTTCTGAGGAAGAATCTCTTCAAAATTCAAAAATTCAAAAAGAAAAAGAAAAGCTAACATCCACAACTCCTATAGTTGAGCAACCTGTATCTTCATCTACACCTCCTTTTCAGGAAAGACTACAAATTGATAAGGGGGTGGAAAAACAAATCTTGTTGCCTAACTATGACTTTCTAGATGAATTGAAGAATGTTTGTATCAAGATTCCATTGCTACAAGCCATTCGAGAAATTCCTATTCTAGCAAAAACCATAAAGGAGTTGAGTTTCAAAAGACCAGGAAGAAAGCTAAAGGACACAAGAAGAATCCACCTGGTAGGGAAGATTGCAGACATTATGATGGGAAAAATTGCCATGCAGAAATATGTAGATCCAGGAAGTCCAATTGTCAAGACACATATAAATGGGATAGAAATTCCAAACACATTGATTGACTTAGGGGCTGCTATCAACATTATGAGTAGACAGACTATGGAACAGTTAAAACTTCCTAACCTTCTTTTTACACCTACTTTATTGCAACTTGCAGATCGATCGGTTATTAAACCGGATGGTGTATTAGAAGATATTTCAGTCTCCTTAGATTCTTGGGAATATCCAGTAGACTTTATGATTTTGACTCCCAAAAGCAATCTAGGAGGACATCCAATTATCTTAGGAAGACCTTGGCTGGCCACAGCTGATGCTTTTATTAGTTGTAGATATGGAGACATGTACATTTCTAATGGTAATTCGACAAAGAAATTCAATTTGTATCCTCCTGCAAGAGCAATTACAGAAATAGGAGACAATGAATGGGACGATGATGAGAACACTATACAACCTGTCTTTACCATTTCTGAAATTAGTGAGGATAGTCAAATTCTGAACACATTAGAAAATTTTGAGATAACTTCAGAATATGACCCCACACAATTTCAGTTGGAATCTGACATAGAATACTTATCATCAAGAAAAATGTCTCTTTACTCTATGGAAGAGTTTGGTAATTCTGCTTTTGAGATTTTTCCAGAAAAGACATTGAATATCAACAAACATCTGGAGAAGTCACAACAAGAAGAACTAACCAGAATCTTGCAAAAACATTCTATTGCATTTGCATGGGAGTATACTGACATGAAGGGTATTGATCCTAAGACTTGCATCCATCATATCTATATTGAGGAAAACAGTAGACCAATCAGACAACCTCAAACAAGGATGAATCCAAATCTTAGGGAGATAGTGAAAGAAGAGCTCCAAAAACTTCTCAATGTAAACTTCATTTATCCAATTTCAGATAGTTGATGGGTTTCTCCTTTGGTTATAGTACCTAAAAAGAATGGTAAATGGAGAGTATGCATTGATTACAGGGAGTTGAACAAAGCAACTTTGAAGGATCACTTTCCTTTGCCTTTTATTGATCAGGTATTAGATACATTAGCGGGTAAAAAGTACTTTTCATTTTTGGATGGTTTTAGTGGCTATAATCAAATACAGGTAGCACCTGAAGATCAAGATAAGACCACATTTACTTGTCCATGGGGAACTTTTGCCTACCGAGTGCTTCCTTTTGGGTTATGTAATGCACCAGCAACATTCCAAAGAACAGTACTAGGAATTTTTTCTGATCTAATCCATGATTGTGTAGAGGTTTATATGGATGATTTTACAGTTTATGGTAATTCATTTGAAGAGGCATTAGAAAATTTGGAAAAGTCCTTATAAGATGTAAAGAAACAAACCTTTCATTAAGCCATGAAAAATGCTTTATGATGTTTACTGAAGGTATTGTTTTGGGGCATCATATTTCAGGAGATGGAATTAAGGTTGATAGATCAAAAGTTGAAGTCATCTCCAAGTTGCCTATTCCAAATTGTCAAAGAGATGTTAGAAGTTTTCTAGGTTTTACTGGTTACTATAGAAGATTTATAGAGAACTTCACTAAAATAGCATCTCCACTCTTCAAGTTGCTTACAAAAGCTGTGAATTTAAATGGGATCCTGATTGTCAATCCGCTTTTGAAACTTTGAAAACAAGAATATCTGAAGCACCTATCTTGAGAGGACCAAATTGGAAACTTCCTTTCCATATTTCTACAGATGCTTCAGATACAGCTCTTGGAGCTGTGTTGGGTCAAAAAGATTTAATTCCTTATGCCATTTATTACACAAGTAAAAATTTGACTCCCACAGAGTTGAATTATACTGTGACTGAAAAAGAGTTCTTAGCTGTTGTTCATGCAATTAATAAGTTTAGACATTACATAACAGGCTGTGAAACTTTTATTCATACTGACCATTCTGCAATTAGATATTTAATGAACAAACCTGTTACTAATGGCAGAGTGACAAGATGGCTTTTACTTTTGCAAGAATTCAATATTACTGTGTTGGATAGACCAGGAAAACAGAATACAGTAGCTGATTTCTTGTCTAGGATTCAGAATACTAAAGAAGATTCTCTTGTAGAAGATAAGTTTCCTGATGAATACTTGTTTGCAGTAACTATTAAGACCCCTTGGTATGCAGATATTGCTAACTATTTGGTTACAGGAAAACTACCTTCACATTTATTTCGAAGAGAAAAACGAAAGATTATTCAGGAGAGTTCAAAATATTCATGGATTTCTAACGAATTGTTTAAAACAGGGCCAGATCTTGTGATCAGAAGATGTGTCAGGGAAGATGAAATGCCTGATATTCTTAAGGCATGTCATGATGAACAATGCGGCGGACACTTTGCGGACAAAAGGACGGCCTATAAAATCCTTTCCTTGGGATATTATTGGCCTTCTCTCTTCAAAGATGCAAAAAAATATGTCAAAAGGTGTGATAGCTGCCAAAGAGTAGGGAAACCTACCCTTTCAAATGAAATGCCATTGCAAACACAGGTACTCATTGAACCCTTTGAAAAATGGGCTTTAGATTTCATTGGACCAATTAATCCACCATCGAAACAAAAGAAATATATATTGGTTTGCACTGATTATGTTACTAAATGGGTAGAAGCTAAAGCATTAGTATCTGCTACTGAAAATTCAGTTGTTCATTTTCTTTATGAGGATATTTTTATTCGCTTTGGTGTTCCAAGAGAAATTGTGACAGATCAGGGGAGCCAATTCACATCCAATTTGGTGGAGAAGTTGATGGAAGAATACAAAATCAAGCACAGAAGATCTACTCCTTACCATCCATAAGCAAATGGTCAAGTGGAGTCCACAAACAAAGTTCTTGAAAGTATCATCACCAAAACTGTTCATCTACATAGAAGAGATTGGGCAGAAAGGCTTCCAGAAGCCTTGTGGGCCTACAGAACTACATGGAGGAATACAACGGGACATTCTCCCTATGAACTTTTTTATGGGAAAGAAGTCTTGCTCCCCATTGAGTTCCAAGTCAAGACCTTCAAGATAGCAGTTCAGTTGGGGATGGACTTATCAAAAGCCCAAAAGCATAGAATGGAGCAGTTGAATGAGCTAGATGAGATCAGACAAGAAGCAATTCTAAGAATTGATCTAGTTCAATATCAAAGAACTAAATGGCATGACAAATATATCAAAGAAAAGAAGTTTCAAGAAGGAGATTGGGCATTGTTATTTGACTCCAAGTTTAAAGATTTTCAAGGGAAATTTCAGACTCATTGGCTTGGGCCATATGAGGTTGACAAGATCTTTAGCAATGCAGCTGTAAGAATCAAGACCATTGATGAGTTTCAAACTCCTCTTATTGTGAATGGCCATAGATTGAAAGTTTATCATAAGCCACTCTCTAAAGAGGATTTTGTCAAGTTGTTTCAAGAAAGTTCTGCAATCAGGCTGGTACAGAAGAATTCTTCTTCTCCACCAGCCTAGCTTTTATTTTTCAAGTTAAAAAAAAAAAAAAAAAAAAAATGGTATAAGCCTGAAAACCAATCATTGATTGGCAGTCTTATACAGAAAATATGGGGTGAAAATCAGGGACACCTGACACTCTATATTTTCCAAAAAAAAAATATGTTTTTCATTTGATTTCATCTCACCACCCACTCCATTTCATTCCACTTCATTTCATTTCATTTCACTTCATTACACTTCATTCCACTTCATTTCATCCATTCCATCAATAAAAATATTTTTATGGCCATTTCCACCTGGTCATTTGTCATTTGTTCATTTCTATTTCAGCCAAGTAATAGCTGTGTCAGTTTCCGCAGCTGACATCTGTTTCCGCAGCTGACTCCAGTTTCCGCAGCCAGAAGCAGATTCCGCAGCTACTACTACTCTGTTTTTCAAAAAGAATGTACAGTTAGTTGTTATTTTCATAAATCATGAAATAAAATGCAGGAGAGGATCAATGGGACATTCAAGAAACTAATGAAGATCAATCAGTTGAAGACCAAGGGCAAAAGCAAGGATTCCAAAGGTATGAATAAAGTTTATTTCAAATAGTATCGAAAAACACATTTTTTTGTAATTTTAAACTATGAGCTCTACCCATAACGCGCAATGATTATATTGACAGTCCCGTAACCTTCCACGATCTCTATGTTATCCTCTTGCATTTATTCACAAACGGTTTCATTATTGAAATTCCGACTCTCACTCATGTTCAATTATCCCACCGTAGATAATGATACGTATTTGAGTTGACAAAGGACTCTTACAAGCCGCATAACTTCATAATCATTGATTGAAACGTGTTCATATTTATGACACGGCCACCAAAAATTCAAAATGCGGCCGAATGCATTATACTTTGTTAACCTCTTTGTCGTTTCTCTGTCGTGTTTACAAAACCCCACTCTACTCATTCTCACTCTCTGTTTCATTCCATTCCATTCCTTTTGCTCACTCTCATTCCCGTATATCCACCCACAGTCTTATTCCATTCTGTTTATGGTGCTCATTTCCGTTTTGTGATAACATCCCCACAGTATTGTGCTAGATTTTGTGTATTCCATCGTTCCATTTCCGCTTAAACCCTCACAGAGGCAAGCCTGTGAAGCACAGAGAAGAAAATGGGAAAATTATTAAGGGCAGAGCCGGAAGGACAGAAATTTATAGAGGGATTTCCGCAAGCAAAAGAGATGTTGAGGAAAGCTAAATGGCTGCGTTTTATTCAGAAATTCAAGGGTTACCACAGAGAAGTTACCAGCGTTTGCAAGATCATTTGATGGCTCAGAAGCAGAAGTGGGAGACCTCAAGTTTTTAGTCAATGAAGCATCAATAGCAGCAGCCACAGAGCTTCTTCAGGAAGGAGAACGTTGGTTCAAAAACAAAAGTATCGGTGATGAGGCATGGAGAACAATCCTCCGAAATCAAGGTATGGATATCACTGTTTTCAAAAGAGGAATCCCTGTGCATGCAATAAAAGATGAATGGGCCACTTTACTACTCATTTTTCAGAAATTTATCACATGTGAAGGCCGTTTTGGCTCCATGTACATGTATCATACTAGGCTATTGATGAATTTTCTTGAAAACCAAACTCTCAATCTTCCTTATTTCCTATTCAATAGCTTGAATAAAATGGCTGTCACTGTGCAAAAACACCTAGGAGATGTAGAGCCTCATTTATATCATCATGGGCTTATAAAAATTCTGATTGAAAAGGAGCTAAAAGAAAGAAAAGATACATGGGAACAATTCCTAGTTAGAAACTTCTTTGAAGAACCTCAGGAAATTTCTGAAGGTAATCCAATTAGAAGGAGTAGAAGAAAGAAAATGGATGTTGAAACCCAAGTTGCTCCTACACAGGAAGTTCCCGCAGCTAGCACAGCAAAAAGAAGTAGAAGGAAAAGAACAGTAGCTGAAATCCAAGATACTTCTACTATTACTATGAAGAAAAATGATAGGGAAGAGAGATTGATAAAAAGGAAGAAGAAGGAAATCAAAACTAAGAAGCCAATAATATCAAAAGGGAAAGAAATTATTGAGGCTGTCCATAAAACTTCTTCTTCTAAAGAAGAAGATCACCAAGTTCTATCTGAAAGATTATTTTTTCTTCAAAAACAGTCATCTCTATCCAAGAAGGCAAAAACAGGAAAACAAGAACAAAAGGGTAGTGTACCACAGCATGTTTCATTGATTTGGGTGAGGAGACATCTGAACAGTCTCCAACTGACAATAGTCCATTTCAGTCAGTTAGTGAACCTGACTCCTTTCATTCCCAATCAGACAATGAGCGTACTCCATCTTATTCTCAGCAAAATATTGATGAAAATTCTCCTCAGCCAAATTTTGAACATAATTCTTCCTTGCAGCATTTTGAGGACAGTCCAATGAAAAAGACACCGGAAGTAGACCCCAAACAGCAGGAGGTCTATGACTATATAGAATCCCTGGAGAAGGCAGCCACAGGTCCAAGTACCTCTTCTACTCAGCCTCATACATTGCAGGATGACTTGGTTCAGTCATTAAAACAGGAGATTTTTGAGCTTGAGCTTTTGAACCGGCATATCAAAAATGAAAATGAAACACTCAAAGAGAAAAGCAAACTGGACAAGATTATCCATGACAATACTATGTTACATTTGGGTATTTGGCAAAAGAAGAATAAGAAGCTAAAAAGGAAATGCCAAAAATTGAGAAGAGCACTTGTGAATATCAAATTCAGGTGCCTCATGAAGAAACCCAGAATGATGGCAGTACCAAAGAAGAAGAGAAGGGGGTTAGATGTGCTGGCTGAAGTCTCAAGGCACATGAATTGAACAAAGAGTGTCAAAATTTTGGTTGCATGAGGACATGCAATACCTTCACAGTGGGGGTATGTTGAGTCCCGAATTTGCCTCTTTTCCATACACTTTTCCATATCTTTTTCACTCACCTAAACCTCCAAAATTGTCAATATCATGTGCCAAAGGGTATCTAACATGGTTTTTAATTATGTTTGTGTGTTTTCTATTTGATTTAGATTTTGTTCATACAGCTGCGGAAACTTGTCACTTTCCGCAGCTGCTGCAACTTTCCGCAACTATTTTGTGGAAATCGATGTTACAGGTGTCTACGAAGGAAACGAGCCACATGGGCAGGCTAGGAATGACAAGGACATGGTTCGTGTCCTATTGGTTCAAGTAAATTCGTCAAAGAAAGCCGCGGTGAAAGCCATCCACGTGGAAGTCAACTATGGAGTTCTATGTCGGCTGGACTCTGTTTCGTGGCATATAAACATCCATACGGCCGTTTCTAAGCTTGCGGAGGTTAATTGACATATGTGCAAAGTTCTGGAGTTGAATTCAAGCGCCCACCTTCCATAGATCCGTTTTCCAACATGGCCATACTCCTATATCCGTGGCCTTAGTGGTCTACGTGCTGGCTGCTATCATAAACTTCAGGAGACAGTTACAGTTTATTGCTTTATATAGAGCGTTTGCATACGCACGTAGAGTGAGTTGATAGTTGCTGAGTTGATAGCTGTTGAATTGTTAATTGATAGTTGATGTGCGTACTCTGTTATGTAGTGATTACGCTGCCTTGAGCCGTAATACTACCAGTCTGTAATGACTTGCTTTTTAATGTGAAAAACTCTGTTTTCAACTTAATTTGTGTTGAGGATCGTTACCAAAGTTGCGTAGAGGGCCCCTGCTCAGCCGAGGTTCTGTGTATTAATGTTTATATTTTTCATTTCATTTCTTTAAACAGTCATTGTATCATAACCCATTACATGTTCATATTTCATAGTTGCTTCATTTCTGTTCATTAATTTCCATTGCATTCTTGTATTTCATGTTTTTATGATTATTAAATCACTGATCAGTTTTCTTGTGCAGGTTTTAGGTAGACAGCCCGGGGCATTTTCATAGTATTTTAGCTAATGATATGAAACTGACATTATTCTGCTGCTAGTTTTCTTTCCATAGCTTTTGTTTAACTTCAGTCTTGTTTTGTACATTTCAGTTTTGCTTATCTGATTCAGTAGTTAAATTTAAATATATTAAGCTACTCATAGTGTCTTCGGTTACCTCCGAAAGCCACAGCTGGACTGATGGTGAGGGGCTGTATGATGAAATGTGTAGTTTAGTATTAGTTTCCTTTCTGCAAAATTAGATATATTAAGCTGCTCATAGCGTCTTCAGTTACCTCCGAAAGCCACAGCTGGACTGATGGTGAGGGGCTGCATGATGAAATGTGTAGTTTAGTATTAGTCCCTTTTCTGCAAATTTAGATATATTAAATCATGTCTGACATCTTCAGTTGCCTCCGAAAGCCACAGCTGGACTGATGGCGAGGGATTGAATTATGTGTGTATGGTTTAGTATTAGTTTACTTTCTGCAAATTAAATAATCAGTTACACAAGTTGTTTATGAGTACTTCCGCAAGTCATAGCTGGTCTAATGATGAAGGGTCGGAAAATGAATTGATGTAATCTGATTTAGATTTATTTCCTTGCAATTTTGAATTTCCATAAGCGTAGTTTCTTTTGTGTTCAGTTGGAAGCAAGAATAGTTTAGTTTTCATGTTCACTAGTTTCTTGTTTTGATTCATTAGATTAGCAGCACTTTTCATTTCAGCAGTTTACTTTCTTTTGACATTGTAATTTCAATTTGCTTTTAAAGTTTCAAGATTGGTAAATCATTATAGGGGATATCACTTCCTTGAATAAATATACCCAAGCTTGCTTTTCACTTTAGAATTTCCATTTTACCTTAGAAAGACCACAAACGACAAAAAGTTAAGAAAGAGGTTATCTTGCACATATAGTGCGCCGCACTTCATCAGCTTACGATTCTCGGATTGACAATTAAATGCAGCAATTTAGGACACACTAAATTGACCAAACACATAAGGCACCTCAAATTTAATATCAAGTTTTAACAAGGGTTGTTTACCAAATCCTTTTGAGGTAGGTTGGAGTATTAGTAAGGGTTGTAGTAGTGGAAGAGGATGAAGATGAAGGTGAAGATGGTGGTGAGGATGATGGTGGAGTAGATGGTGGTTTATCACCATTTCCATTACCTCCTCCTACTGGATAACCCTCTCCTCTTGGAGGCCTAGGGCTTTCACCCTGCAACCTTGTGTTCCTCTCTTCATAGAGGACCTTCAACATCTCTATCATGTCAAAGAAATCCTTCTCATCGTTTAACATGTTATCATTTCCTCCTTCATGAGACATGCTTACTTAAGCTTCTACTTCAATTGGAGGTGAATCTTGTGGTTGATATTGTGGCAACTATGCCCTCCTTCTCCTTTCTCCAACTAGGGAACCAACACCACAAGCTTTCCTTCTCCTCTCTTGAGCTTCAACCTTGTAAGCATTTAAACACTTGCAAAACTATTAAATCCTCCTTGCACAAGTAAAACTAGTTCTTTGATACCAACTTGATATGAACGAGAATATTATTTTTTTCTATGCTAAGATACAATTCATAATATTAAAAAAAAGGTTCTTGAGGATTATGAGGTTAATTGCAAGTTTAACATGATTTTTTATGTGAATTTCATGAGAAAATTAACATAAAAAACATTGAAAAGTGGCATCTAACAGACATGAACATCACCGTAATAGTAACACAACAACACATGATGAAGGAGTTCACCCCTCTTAGGCTACGTCTCCTTGGTCCAACCTCCAATTGCTTGGCCCTCTTCTATTACGCTAAGAAGTGTGATTACATATGTTTACAATGCTCAATCAGCTTTGAAACCTGTTCCATTAGCTCCAACATGCCAAAAAAATATTGTGTAGCCTCTTCATTAGGGGAATTTTGAGGTCTAAAATGGGCCTCCTAAGGAAAATGTACAATCAAAATTCAATTTATGAGAACCAATAACATTTTAGGGGATGTCATCATCCCTAATGGTTGAGTCAGCATTTCTTGAGTTAAAGGTACTTGTCACATTCTCAATGGTGGATAAAAAATCATGGTTAACCATGATAGTGCTCTAAGTGCTTTTAAAGTCATAAAGTAAAGTACTCATAATAAATTTCATGTCACACTTTTTAAATAATTTCTTGAAAAAACAATGCATATCCCTATACATTTATTATATTATATTATATTATATTTATATAGTATATTAATTACATGTTATTATACAATTTAAATCATATAAATTTTAATTAATAACATATAATATAATTACAAATTTATAAATTTATATTTATATTTTATCTTAAGTTATTTAAGTACAAAGGATAGATGCATTAGTTGTTTAATGATAATTACTTTTTCTTGAAAAGCTCATTCTTATTTATAGTCACATCAATACAATTTTTTTTATTAATTTTATTTTGGTACAACTTTTGAATTGAATTTAACTATGGTTACATGGATTGTGGTGAAAAAATTGAATTGAAAATTCATAAATATTATTATATTGGTTTATCTATTATTTTATTATTTCCTTAGGGGACCCATTTTAGACCTCAAAATTCCCCGAATGTCTACCTCGAATTTGGTCCAAAACTTACTTAGTTATGACTTCTCAAAGTTTTTGCACTATTCGCTCCACATTTTCCCCTAAATCTGGCACCATCCTACAAATCTCCCTGGAATCCAGCTAATTGAGCACCAATTTCACCAAAAACTAGACGAAATTGTCGGAGCGCTTAAATTCCCAATAACTCCTTAAATCTGGATTTCAAGCCATATCATTATATGGTTAATAAGTTCTTTTTATATATTAAAACCCACGTGATTGGGATAACTGTCAAACTTGGCATTAACCTCCTGCTTATGGTCCCACCTACGGCGATGACCAGGGCTGGGGCTAGACCCCAGCCCCCTCCCCCCATTGCTCATTAGATATGAAAATAAAATGAAACGGAGTCTGGTGTGTGGTAAGGAATGCAACGCGGGGTGAAATGAAAATTAATTTGGCTTGTGGCAGTGAGGTTTTGTGTTTGACCCCTACGGGGTGTAGTTTTACCTTTAACATAATTTTGGTGGTCTGCAGGCTGCCACATGGCGGCCCTTGGCTGGGCCATGTGGCAGTCTGTGGTTGGCCACAAAAACCACCAATCTAAAACTCGCTACAACAACCAATACAAATGTACCACTTTGCACAATATGATTCGACGAAGAAATTTTGTTGATCGAGTCAACCTACCATTGTGCAAGCCCAGTCAGCTGTACCAATTGCTGACTGGGTTGTTTTGCATTTTTTTTTAAATACTCGTTTGACAATGTGAACATAACACGTTTTTGGAAGCATATGGTGTCATTTTTCCATGAAACAAGTTGCATCGGATTCAGAATGATGATATCTACGTGGTCGTTTAGGTTCCATACCATTCTGAAAACTCCATTTTTTAGCATAATTTTAAGCACCAGAACCGTTGAGGAGATAAAATTATCATTAGGAAAAAAGAAAAAGGAACATTGGATTACAATAGAAGACCGAAGATCATGACCACATGAAGACTACATATGATTCACAACCCTTTGGAGGGAAGATATGAAGAACAAATCATATCTCTCATGAATACAAAGTATGGGATACATCTATTATTGGAGATAAAGCATCATGCGAAACAACTTGGCACTACCACTTTATCATGAATTCCATATTGTCATAATCAAGTTGTGACCTATTAAAGTGTGACCACAATTGCATGTGTGTCCATGTGTCTTGCCACATCCCTTGTGGATGTAATGATGTAAATATCATAATCAAAAGACAAAATGTAATCTAAAGTGGAAGTCCAAGAGTCATCCATGTAATGTGAAAAGTCATGTCAGACATCAAATAGTCATGAAGAAGTCAAACAATCATGAGGGTAGTCCAAGAGTCACATGGGAGGTGAATGGTCACCCCATTTTTTATATATACACCCTCATAGCTCAAGGAAATGGCCTTTTCACCTTGGTTCCTCCTACCAGGAATTGGAGAGGAAGTTAGTTTTTTTGTAGGAGCAAGTGACTGCTATAATGCTTCACTATTGGGGCTAGTGATGCTCATTATCTTGATGTATCTTGGAACTTTTACTTAATTCAGAAGCTTGTTAAGCCAACACACTTTCATGCATATGTTGTGAATATTGTAAGACTATTCTTTGAATGTTTGTGATGTATGTTGTTTTCATATGTACTAAGGAAATTGAAATCTTTCGGTGGATTTGGTACTTATCATGTTGAAGTTTGTTGTGTTTTCTTTAACAATCGTTGCTTCCTTATGAACTATTTCGTTAGTTGTTTAATGATTCATTCATATGTATATGCTTGTGTGCCTTTTCTAGATTAGTAATATTACTTGTATTTAAAGGGCCCACTTTTCTCTTCCCTTCGATAGAAGGACCTTGATATTATCTGCATTTGAACATTTCACAAGGCATACTCACTTACTGATGTAATATTACCTATGCATTACTCTCTTGTGTTGAACTTTTTAGCCAAGACAAATCTATAAGAATATATGGAATTTTGTCTGATACCCTGAATGAGGATCTTATTCCAAATCCTGTTAGGTCTAATTGGCATTGACATCGAGGATACCCCTTTGGTCGACATATATCTAGCACCCATCAATAGTGTTGCAGGCATAACTTCAATTTTCTTCCATCTTCTTCTTTCAATATCCAGTTTTCTTGTTCATGTTTGTTTCTCATTTGCTCAATCTGATGGGAATGCTTGAGCTCTAATTCATTCAATTTATTTTCTAAATGAACTTTTAAGTTGGATAATTCAATAGTAAAAACTCCTACTAGGGCTGCAGAGGGATCTTTCCAACTCTCTTCACTAAATTCTTTAATATTTTTTATTTGAAATTATAACTCTTTAATTATTTGTAGCTTACTTTGATAAGGTGCTCCAAGTTCACTGACATGATATTGTCGACTATTAACAAATGCTCCAAGGGAATGTGAAGTTTCTTTAACTTTCAGTCTCGCATATCTAGTTGGATGTGAGCTATGTTCAAATGTTATTTCAAGAGTGTCAATTTTCCTCTTCTCAGCCCTTCTTACAACACACTTTGTTCGTGTATTGAAATAATCTTCTATTAAATATGAAATGGTTTCAGAATCTGGTTCAATCTCAGTGACATGTGATGAGCATCAGTATTGCAACAAGAATGTTGCAACTCCCAAGGCTACCAACTTAAATTATCAACTTGGGGTTCATACAAACTTAATAGGTTTCGACACTATATGTGCAACATGCAATGTGTCCTTCTTGTGTTGATTTGATGTAATGAAGTGAATATCATGGAATCAAGCCTAAAATAATTGCATAAATGGAAATTATTATCTATTTACAGGAATGGAAATGTTACTCTAATTTTCAAAAATGTAAAGGTAAACCTACTTGCAGGGATGTAAATGAGATTCCATTTGCAAAATTTAATTGTTGCATCAAAAGGAAACCTAGTCTATGCAATAGAAATAACAATGTTGGAAATGAAAACCCTCGCTTAAGATGTATGAAACAAAACATAATCATTAAATAATTCTTCAATCACTACATTCCAAATAGATTTTGTTAACAAATTGTGAAATTTTCAATTTGAAAAGTCTACAATTGCAGTGATAAATTTATTCCTCCTACTTATTATTTCAATAAGTTATTTACAGAAATATATCGGTAAATATCGAAATAAATACTATAGCAACATTCACAAATATATATGCAGAGAAGTAAATATTAAAGTACATAACACAAGAATCAATCACATGTACATAGTGTTTTTTGGACAATTGTCCTCGGAAAAACCCAATGTGGGAAAACCGGTGCAACAGATGAGAGTTTTATTAAATTCTTCAGCAAACAATTCTTTACAAGGAATATACTAGTAGATAAAATCTAAAAACACCTGAGACAGAATTAGCGGCTCCTCCCAACAAATCCCCGACACCCATATCAGCCTCTGCTTCTCTCTGTTCCTATTTGTGTGCTTCTCTGCACAGTCCGTGTGTTGGACTGTGTAAGTCTGCGTAGGCTCTGTGTGGGTTCACTACACTGCAGACCTGTGCTGCCTCCTATGACCCACTGCATCCCTTTTTCCCTAACCTCAGTCACTATTGACTCCCTCCTCCTTCTGCTTTTGCAACTCTCCACCTTGCAACTCTCCCACTGAGGTCGAATTCTATTACTTCATAATTGATCTCCTTCGAGTACTGAGTGCATGCCCTACTTATTTTCCAAATGACCCTAAAGCCCTATTTTATAATATTCTTTTTGATGAATCAACAACCCGGATTAGAATTCTAATCAATGGCTAAGATTAAAAATTAACTTGATCTTTGTTTTCTAGAATATTCACACTCTGACTTATTAATACCCTTTAATTATTTCATTTCCCTAAGTTTAGACTTAGGGCCTCCATTAAAATAATTAATTATTTGAATAAGCCATGAACCGAGAGGAAATTTCACAAACTGTTTCTGGGTTTTTTTGAACGCTGATGTCCAAGCCTCCTTACAATGTTTGAGACTTGGAACACTTTTCGACGCTATAAAAATCAACACCCCTCTTAGCGAGGAAGGTGTTCCAGCAATATGCCTTCTACATGTTGCTCTGCTTTTGAAGCATCCTCTATGTTGTTGATCTATGTACAATGCCACTCATCTGCTGCGCTCCAGCCTTTTGTAATGTTACCCATGACACTGCCACTGTCATTGCTGCATGTATACTACAACTCCCTATGAATCTTGATCCTATCCACTCCTGCTACTGGAATGGATTCCTGATCATCCCCATATTCTCTCTGAAGTAAACGAACTTATTCTTCCCCAGATATTTTGTGAGAATGTCTACCACATGTTCTCCTATTGGAGTGTACTGCAACTGAACAACTCCACGTTGTACATAGTCCCTGATGAAGTGATACCTGATGTCAATGTGCTTCGACCGATCATGAAACATAGGATTTTTAGAGACATTGATGCAACTCTGATTATCGCATAATATATTGGTCTCTTCCATTTTCTCCTTTAGTAGGTTCACAAGCATTTTTCAAAGCCATATGGCCTCACACGAAGCTATGCTAGCTTCCATATATTCTATCTCTGCTGAGACCAGTGCCACATATTTCTGTATCCTGCTGCACTAGGAAGTCATCCCTGATCTTAGACTAAAACAATACCCACTGGTACTCTTCCCATCTATTGAACTCCCAACCCAATGTGTGTCGGTGAACCCACTCAACCCGACATCACTGCTATGGGTGTACTTCAAACCAAGCTCGACTATTCCTTGAAGGTACCTAAGAGCATGCTTATTTATTTCCAAATTATCCCTCTTTGGTTCCACCATGAACTGACTGAGGGTGTTTATAACATAACAAATGATTGGCCTTGTGTTTACCAGATACATCAACGATCCTATGAGATGCCTATAAAACATAGGATCAACCTCATCATCTTCGGACGTGTCGATTTTCTTCCAGTTGGTGATCATTGGAGTTGTTATGGGTCTAAAATCCTCCATCTGAAATATATTTAGACTCTCTGTAGTATATCTTCCTTGACCAAGAAATATCTCCCCCTTCTGTTACCAAACTTCCAACCCCAAAAAATAGTGCATCAGCCCTAGATCCTACATGCAAATTACGTAGCCAAATTATTCTTACAGTTTATGATGAACCTTGATGATCTGCTCAAGAATAGATCATCTACATATAAAACCAGTATCAGGGGCTCACTCCATACCCTCAAATATTAGAGATTAGGATCTACGTCACACTTGATGAATCCCATTTTCTGCAAGTAGCTTTCAATTTGACCATACCAGGCTCTAGGAGCTTGCTTCAGTCCATACAAGGCTTTATTTAGCCTACACACATGTGTCTTCTGATCATGCATCTTGACGCCTTCTGGTTGTTCTATATACACCTCTTCCTCTATCACGCCATTTAGGAATGTATTCTTGACGTTCATCTGGTGAATCTCCCATCCCATCTGCGCAACAAGGGATATCACAGATCTAATTGAGGTGTATCTGGCTACTGGTGCGAAGGTTTCTTCATAGTCGACCGCTTACTTCTGAGAATAACCCTTAGCCACAAACTTGGCTTTAAATTTCTCGATGCTACCATCTGCAACATACTTGACCTTGTAGATCCACCTTGATCCTCAATTGATCTCTCCTTAGGTCTGGGCACTACTTTGCATACATCATTCATCATAATGGATCTGTAGTCTTCCACCATTGCATCTACCCTCACTTGGTGCTAATCTGCTTCCCAAAAACTAGAAGGTTCTCTGACTTGAGCAACCAAGGGTCAATACCTCTCAGGCTGCTTACGATGTCTCTTCTCATTTCGGGGGACTCCGAAAAAATCTTCTGCATCTTTCATAATTTTTCGTAGCTCCATGCTTATTCTCCCACTGGTGGTGGGCGGATTTACTGGCTCTCCCTCTTTCAAGTCCTCAGGAGACATGTCCCTTGGATCCACATGCCTTGGAGAGGCAACTGAATTCACTACCACTGGTTGTTGAGGCTGAACCACAGTATCCTCCTCAGACTGCGTAGTAGAAGGCAAATCGCGGGATATTCTGAAGGCCTTCTCCTCCATGAATTTCACATCCCTCTGCACTGCGACTTTCCTGCTCTCAGGAATGTAGATACAATATGCCTTTTCATTCTCACTATATTCTACCAGATACCCCTTTTCTAAAGTAATTTCCAACTTCTTTCTCTTCTCCCTGGGCACATGGCAGTAATATGTACTGCTGAAGATCCTAAAGTAACTCACTTTAGGCTTGCTGCCAATGAAGACACTTTCCGATGTGATCTTTCCCAATGCAGCATGAGGAGTCCTGTTTTGAACATAGATAGTCATATTACAAGCTTCAACACACAGAAATTTGGGAATTTCTTGATCATACAACATCTCCCTTGTCACTTCAACAATAGTCTTCTTTTTCCTTTCTGCCACACCATTCTGCTCTAGATTGTTATATGGATATTTCCACTCTCTTCTGATACATGCCCTTGCGCAGAACCCATTGAATTCCTTGTCTATGTATTCACCACCATTGTCTGAAGGCAGCACCTTGATCCGCTTTCCTATCAAATTTTCTACCAGAGCTTTAAATTCTTTAAACTGACTCAAGACTTCGTCCTTGGTCTTCAAAAAGTAGATCCATGTTTTTCTGGAATGGTCATCAATAAAGGTGACATTGTTGATAATAAGAGCTCTAGTGGACATTGGTCCACAGATATCCGAGTGTATCAAGTCCAATACACCCTTGCCCCTATTTTTGCTTCTTTGATATGCTACCTTGGCATATTTTCCCAATATGCACCATTTGAAGACATCGTCCCATTTCGTGCTTAGTTCTAGAACTCCTGTGACAACCTTCTTGAGAATTTTTAATGCCCCATGATGCAAATGTCCCATTCTTCTGTGATATAGCTCATTCAAGTCAGTTTCCTCAGTGCTTCCAACTAGTTCCATTTGGGATTCAAGTTGTAACTTGTAAAGTGTGTTGCTTCTTACTCCGATTTGTGCATTCTTTCTTCCAACAAGGGTGTTTTAAATAGACCCTATTTCCAATAAAGTAGACATCATAACCTCGGTTTTGAAGTTGAGACACTGAGAGAAATTTCATCCCCAACCCAGGCACATGCAGTAAGTTAGTGGCCCAGATCTTATTTCTAGCCTCGGTCTGAAATACTACGGTTCCTTTCCCAATAGGGTACACTTTTCTTTATTATCCATGGTTATTTTAAAACTCATTTGATCCTCTCGGTAGTCGAAAAAAACATTCCTGTACTCCTGTCATGTGAGCAGAAGCTCCATTATCAATGTACCATACATCAGAAGAAGTAATGCTTGATATGCAGACAAATCCTTCTTCAAGTCTGGATGCTAGAACAAAAACATCATGATTCATCTGTTCTATCATGCTTCTTTCTAAGCTACTGATGCAATGTCAGATTTCTTTCCACTAGTCGATTATCTGTTCCTTTTAGTCATATCTAGCTTTGATACCATGTGAAATTTTCAATCTGAAAATTCCACAGTTGCAATGACAGATTTATTCCTCCTACTTATTATTTCTATAATTTATTTACATAAATCTATCAGTAAATATAGAAATAAATACTACTGCAACATTCACAAATATATATGCAGAGAAGTAAACAATAAAGGACATAAGCACAAGAATCAATCACATGTAAACAATTTTTTTTGGACAATTTTCCCCGGAAAAACCCAATGCGGGAAAATGGGTGCAACAGATGAGGGTTTTATTAAATTCTTCAACAAATGATTCTTTACAAGGAATATATTGGCTGAAAAAATCTGAAAACACCTAAGACATAATTCTCGGCTCCTCCTAACAAATCCGTGACACCCTCATCAACCTCTACTTCTCTTTCTGCATGTTTGTGTGTTTCTATGCGGAGTGCTTGCGTTGGACTGCGTAAGTCTGCGTAGGCTCTGCATGGGTTCACTGCGCTGCAGCCTTGTGCTACCTCCTGTGACCCACTGTGTTTCTCTGTCCCTGACCACAGTCACTGTTGACTCCCTCCTCCTTCTCCTTTTGCAACTCTCCAACTAGCAACTCTCCCACTCAGTTCGAATTCTATTAATTTAGAATTGATCTCCTTCGGATACTGAGTGTATGTCCGACTTGTTTTCCAAATTTCCCTCAAGCCTTCTTTTATAATCTTCTTGTCGATGAATCAATGGCCCAGATTAGAATTCTAATCTATGGCTAAGATTAAAACTTGACTTGATCGTTGTTCTCTAGAAGATTCACACTCTCACTTATTAATACCCTTGAATTATTTCATTTCACAAAGTTTAGACTTAGGGTCTCCATTAATATAATTAATTACTTTAATAAGTCATGAACTGAGTGGGATTTCCACAAACGGTTTTTGGGTTCTTTGGAATACTGATGTCCAAGAAACCTTACAATGTTTGAGACTTGGAACACTTTCCAGTGCTACAAAAATCAACAAAAATTTCATAAGGTAATAATGAAAATCATCATTACATTCTTCAAGTCATAAATTTGTTCACTAACCATAACTGCATTGGTGAATTTCAATGGAGAAGAGGCAAGGCTTAAGACACTTTTGGTCTCACTAAATCATGGTTTTGGATCCTAGTGGTCATTATTCAGGCATAAGGGACAAAACCCAATATTTTGGAGAAGATATGGTTAAGTTTACACGTGCTACAAGAGTGCTATAGGAGGTGCTATAGGAGGCCATGTTTTGCTACAGGAGAGAGATAACTTGTCGCATTCCCAAGTAAATAAAATTAAAATTGGAAGAGAATTTTTTATTATTAATTAGGATGTATTAGGACTCAATTCTAAGTGGAATCACTACAAAATACCCCAGTTAACACGTGTTAAAAAATAACAGAAAATTGCTACCCTAAAAACTAGAAATTCAAGAACTAGTGAGCTACTTAACTTACCAAATGCCTAACCTAATCAACTGAAAATTCTACGAGGTAAATTATTTATTAGAGTGAATTTTTTTATGACCCAATAAAAGTTAAATCAACTCAAATGAAGCTCATCGAAGCATAATAAAAATAGAAGAAAATTACTACTATTTTGCTACAAGGGATTTCAAGAAATTCTAGAATCGTGAACTAGTAGACCAATCTAAGTAGCTCAATGATGAATATGACTTTTCAATGTTGTTCTAAGGATGCATATTTATTTTTAATTCGTAAATAAACTGAAAACAACTCACTTCAATCATTTAATCAATGTAACCTACAACAAAAGAAGCATGAATAGTAAATGCAGAAATAAGACATTCAAGTGAAAAAGACATTTAAAGGAAATAAATAAATTGTTCAAGAGGTATCCGAGGATCCTGAGATGGCCAAGACCAAATAAAATTAGTGTCCTATGAATTATTCCAACCTTTAAAGCTAAAAATGACACCAAACTGCATTATTTTATTCAATCCAAGTACATCCGTGTTAGAAATGAAAGTGGAGATGCTAAATAAAAAGTTTTAACCACAAGAAGACTAAGAAATACATAGCCCTAGACGAAAACTCAAATTATTACTTATAAAAATTGATGGGGAAGCATTCTCCTTCAAAGGAGAAAGCTTTCCCCTCCAAAATCCCTCAAATAGTGGATCTCGTTCCCAACACTAGGAATATGCATTAAATGATAGGGAACACATTCCAAGATTTTCTCAATCAATGTAGATTTATAATTTGTTAATATTTTCATGATATTTTATTCATTTATTATACGATATTGGTCCTCCTATAGTAGGGATAAAGTCCCTAGATTATCTCCTCACCCAAATGTTCATAATCCGCTCAATATTCTAACAATATTCTACAAAAATAAATAATATTAGGCACATAATATGAAATTATCTCTAAACCTTCCTAAGAACATCTTAAACCTAAAAAAAACACTATTAAGTGTATAAGGAAATTTTTAATATCGCCTTCATGTGCCTAAGAAAGGTTTTATGGGCCTTAATTTGTGTCTAATTTGGAGGCCCATTAACATGCTTGAAAAGAAATGAAGTTGGAAGAATTTTTGTGGAGATGGGAGTCATGGAAAATCTGGGGGATGTTTCTAATGTTGAAAGGTCAAGGGTTTTAATATATTTTTCAATTGACTCTATCCCTTTATTAACACTCTAATTTTTGAATGAAAAATTTCGT
Source organism: Pinus albicaulis (assembly GCA_034641835.2). NCBI lineage: Eukaryota > Viridiplantae > Streptophyta > Pinopsida > Pinales > Pinaceae > Pinus > Pinus albicaulis. The sequence goes on from JAXQQM020086807.1 coordinate 80,758, forward strand.
GTTCATAATTTTTATTAGTATCCATCTCTTTAGTTTTTTCAACATATTTTTTGGATTGCAAGTATTATTGGGTGGTTTCTTCAGGAGGATGAAGGACAATAATGTCCTTTGGGAACACATTCTGCTTGGTTACTTTCTCCTCTGCTTCTTGTTTATGGTCCTTAACCTATATTATTATCATTATTTCTTTAATGATATGACCTTGTTGTTTTTGTTCTTTAACATTAACATCTTTTTTAGCCTCTAGACTCACTAATTGTTGGAATTTAATAGAAACATCAAGCATATTTTCAATTTGAATTTTTTGAAACTGTTGAGAAGAAGATGTTGGTTCCAAAAGTAGCTTAGTAAAATTAAATTTTAGACGTTCAATGGATTTAAAATCTTCAACTGGAATAGAATATAGGATAGTTTTTTGTTTAAGAAAATATTCATAAGTTTTTTCACTAAATTCTTGAAGCTGTTGTTGTCCTCAACACTCATTAGTTTTCCACTTTCAATCGCTTGATCAAAAATATCAATATTTATGAAAACATCATTGAAAGGAATATTTTGATGAGTAAATTTTTTTATATAGCTTACAAAATTATAATGAACATTTATTATTCCACTAGGGTCAAAATAAAAATGGGGTAATGAGGGAAACCAAAGACTGTTAAGTTCTTCAACTTCCTTGAATGCATGCCCCCTGCCCTTCAATTTTATGCTTCCAAACATAATTAGAAAATTTGACCGAATCTTCTTCTGAAGTTTACTCATCTTTTGTGCTTGATCATTTAATGTTGTTTGATTTTCTACTTCTCTAAGAACAATTCTTTCAGGAATGTACCTTGGAAATACATGTGGACCAACCTCACTCCAATATATTTTGATATAGGAAAATAAATCTTCAATGAAAAACTCTCTTATTTGATGAAGTGCCTCCTTCAACTCTTGGATAATCCTTAGAGGAGCACTACCAAGGATGACTGCATGTAGAGGAATCATTAAATAATTTCAAATTTCATAAAAATGAAATTTACAATTAATTTTGCATAACACCGAAGCATAATTTTGAATGGGAAGTTGATTATAAGTGGGATAATTCCACTTCATGAGAGGAAAGGGGACAAAGGAAATCACAATGTCCAGGAGATAATAAGACATATAAAAGGTGTTTTCATATCCTGTAGGGCATGGAACTTCCAACTTCAAAGCATATGTCAAATTTTGGGATAGACTGTCAACCCAATTGAAACGTTTCAAGTAATGGTGGAAAATCTGAATCAGGGAAAATTTTAGGGGCTAATATTCGCACATGGGCTAATTTTCCATATTTTTTCAAAAAAAAAAGATTCGCCAATTTCCTTTTCTTTTTTGAAAATTTATTCACCCAATTTTTAGAGTATAGAATTAGTTTACGCCAAAAATCGCCAAATTTTTATATATACTAATATAAAATAATTAAAAACCTAAATACCTTTACAAAAATATCATAAAACAAAATATTATAATTTACATAGTGGGGACTAGTAAGATTCGCCAAGGTTTCTAAACTTTAAGATAAAATTCCATCCTTAAAATCTTCCCTGTTGTTAATCAACGACAACCATTGAGTTTTGCAATGATTAGTGTCCTTTTCCTTGTATAATTTGGACAACATTTTAACGATTAACCTGAAAGGAATTTTGAAAATAGCAAAGGGGAAATCCATGGATGAGTTGAGTTTGAAGCCCTCTTTCTCTTTCTGTAACCACAATTTAATTAATTTATCATAATTTTTTCCACTTCGTTTAAAAGCTGTGTTTTTTAAATCATCAAGAATCTTAGATTTAAAGAAGAGTTTAGGAGAATTGAGCTTATTGATTTCTAAAATGGTGTCTAACCTCAAGGATGTTATCATATTTCTATAGGAATCTATAACTATGCATGTATCAATTTCAATATGACCCAAAATCCACTGTATCATGTCATAATAAGGAAACATTTTAGGCTTTGCGACAACCATGTGTAGTTTTGTCCTTCTAATGTTCTCATATTATGCATTCTTCTCCCTACTATAACTTTCTAACTTTTTCCACTCCCTACTCTCAAAGAAACTATAAATTTCCTCCCATTTCATTGTACTTGCATCTTGCATTTTGAAAGTGGCATCAGAAATAAAATCTAAATTCATATTATAACTTCTTGGTTCTTGATCTTCTACCTCATTTAATCTTTCTTTAATCTGTTGAACTCCTTGCCTTGAAGGAGGGAATTGTTTCTTTTTTCCCATTTTGTGGCCTGTATGGGAAATAAAAATAATAATTAAGATTTTATATGAAGACCAATCTAATTGAATAAAAGGAAACCTTTTGAAATAACACCACCTACCAGAAGTTCAAGATTATATATCTAACTACTACAATTCAGGTTAAAGTTCAGGCTTTCGGGTTGTGGTTTCAGAGAATAGTTGACACAAGAGGTTTAATTGGAAATAAAAGGTTTTCAATGTCTTGGACATTGAGTTGTTTAATTTGCATGACATGAAAAAAAATTAAAATTAATGTCAAAAGACCTGTCAACCATTTTTTGAAAAATGAGGCGAGATTAATGTCGTAGTCGAGAAAACCTCTATTTAAAACATATAACAAAACTAAACAAAAAACTTGTTTAATTAGGAAAAATAAGAATAATTAAGAATAATGAAAGTTTCTCAAGTCGAGAACAAATATTATTTTATTCAAAAACAGAGGTCCCAGACAGGGATAATTTTAAGAACCCCCCTAAATTTATATATATAAAAAATAGGCGAATCCCCATGATACATAGGAAAAATGGAAGGCGATTTTATTAATAATATAATATGTATATATAATTTTTTGGCGAATCTCTCACAAAATTATATTATCCTGTAAAATCATGGCGAATCACCAATACATTCTCCTCTCCCCTGTTGTGCACTCTGTCATGTAGGACCTTCAGCCTTACTTCAAACTTTCAAGCTATCCAAAAAGTTAAACAAAACATGCTCCCATAAATAAAGTAGGGGTAGCTCCCTTTAAACCAAGTGAACAAGTAATTTAAAATTTAAATGAAGAAAAGGTACATAGAATACCCATTCGAATAAGATGGGTTAAGAATAAGTAGTTTTAAATCTTAAGCATGAATGCCATTATGCGTAGGGGATATCTAAAATTTAAATACTATAAGCCCGCTACTCCATTTGCATTTGTTGATTCACAGATATAATACAATTGACACCTGACAAGAAAAAGCTATCCTTCAAGCATGCTACGAGACAGTCCATCAAAATTGGAACATGCAGACAAAATCAAGCAATTTATGCTCATTTCTATGGGAATCAAGACCATTGTAACATGAGAAGGAAAATGGGTGCTAACAAAATGTATCAAGTTCAAAAATTGATCTCAGCCATGCCAGAGAAAGCCTCCTTATCAATGACTACATGCTAGTTGAGTCAATCCACTTTATGAATGTGGGATAGACCGAGAAATACACTAAAGTGAAATAAAGCATAAAAGCGTAAAATAATCAAAAGTCAAAAAAACTGTATTATTGTCCATGTCTAATGTGTAATTGACCATGATCAAGCTATCATTACTTTAAGAGTGCCCTTAATGATTAATTTACTAACCACACCAAGCTTAGGTCCTGTGTTGATCCACTGTTCCATTGACTAAGCTTTGAGATATTTTTGATGCATAATTTTACCCCCAGTGGGGGTAAAATTATGAACAAATCCTACAGTTTGCCAATCAAAGTATGCAGAGCACTCTGGGGAGAAAAGTGTATGAATTTTAAGATAATATGTCCTTCCCAGTCCTGGAGTTGGAGATTGCTTGGTTGCATTTTGCATGCGTCCATTCTTGATGCGTATCATTGAGGAAGAAAATGTCCTCTTCTAAAAATCCAAATATCTTGATCGAAATGGCTTTGAGCATCCATGTGATTCATGGTGAATCATAAGGCCTTCATTGATAGTATTAACGCATTCAATGCAAAGAAATAAGCCTCGCCTCTTGTTCAAATCAGGTTCCATAATTTGCACCTGGACATATAATAACCATCTTTGTTAAGGGATGGTTGAATATATTTTAATTTGTAAATTAAATTAGCACAACATCTGCACAAAAAATAATGATAATAGTCTGATCATGATCAGATCTTCTGTTTAAGCCCCGACGGTTAGCTCAATTGGTCAAGGTCCCATTGCTAAAGCACTTCGCCATTGGGAGGTCACAGGGTCAATTATCATCAACGCCCTCGGGGTTAGGCTCTGATTAGTTTGGCCAGCGGGATGTGATCCCTTCGGGTGGATCTACCCAGATTTTCCTCGGGTAAAAAAAATGATCAGATCTGTTTATTTCAACTCCTTAAAATCTCGTTGTTGTTGAAAATATGAATGAAACATAAAGCATTATTGGCATCTTAAGATGTTTACATGGCTGAATTTCCTGATCTGTGCAGAATCAATCCCTGCATTAAAAAAATATTTAACTGAAAACAGAATCACAAAATAAAACTCTTTAGAATTTTTTTATTTGGATGCCTCACCTCTTTGGGATAAGGTGGTGGAGGGAAAAGGCGATTGCAGTCATAGACGATGTCATCATCATGATGTTCTGCCTTATCTAAGGACCAATTTCCAACAGTAAATGATAGACCATAATGTAAAAGAATATTTTTGACATCAGCAGAGCTGACACAAGTTTACATGCACGAGCTTGCACCAAAAGAATACTTATACATTTCACTAATCAACCTTGTCCATAAATATCTCCGGTGATTTAGGTTGCTTGTGTACTCTGTCGGCTCTAACTTCTTCATTTTTATGAAACGGAGATAGTGCAAGTTCGAAGATCATCGATGTGCATAATAATAACACCACAAAGTTTTATGCACAAGCTTCCTCTCCTAGATGCCTTGTGTGAATTTGTGCAAGCTCATATCACAGCCGATGAGGTACCTAGCATGGCATTAACATACATCAGTGTATCGATCAATCACTCAAACAAAACAAAACTCAAACCTTGAGAAAGTTATCGATAGTCACATTATTATACTATATGAATTTCACGATGCGTACGAGAATCAATCCCTGCATTAAAAAACTATTTAACTGAAAACAGAATCATAAAATAAAACTCTTTAGACATTTTTTATTTGGATGCCTCACCTCTTTGGGATAAGGTGGTGGAGGGAAAAGGCGATTGCGGTCATAGACAATGTCATCATCGTGATGTTCTTCCTTATCAAAGGACCAATTTCCAACAGTAAATGATAGACCATAATGTAAAAGAATATTTTTGACATCAACCGACTTCAACACAAGTTTACATACCTGAGCTGCACCAAAAGAATACCCATACATTTCACTAATCCAACCTTGTCCATAAATATCTCCAGTGATTTCAGTTGCCCAATGTGCTCTGTCAACTCTAACTTCTTCATTTTTATGATGCCAGAATGGTGCAAGAGTTCGAAGATCATCGATGTGCATAATAATAACACCACCAAGTTTGTCACAAGCTTCTAGATGCCTTGTGTGAATTTGTGCAAGCTCATTATCACAGCCAATGAGGTACCTAGCATGGCATTAACATACATCCGTGTATCAATCAATCACTCAAGCAAAACAAAACTCAAACCTTGAGAAAGTTATCAATAGTCACATTATTATACTATATGAATTTCCTGATCTATGCAGAATCAATCCCTGCATTAAAAAAATATTTAACTAAAAACAGAATCATAAAATAAAACTCTTTAGACTTTTTTTATTTGGATGCCTCACCTCTTTGGGATAAGGTGGTGGAGGGAAAAGGCGATTGCAGTCATAGACAATGTCATCATCGTGATGTTCTGCCTTATCAAAGGATCAATTTCCAACAGTAAATGATAGACCATAATGTAAAAGAATATTTTTGACATCAACCGACTTCAACACAAGTTTACATACCTGAGCTGCACCAAAAGAATACCCATACATTTCACTAATCCAACCTTGTCCATAAATATCTCCAGTGATTTTAGTTGCCCAATGTGCTCTGTCAGCTCTAACTTCTTCATTTTTATGAAGCCAGAATGGTGCAAGAGTTCGAAGATCATCGATGTGCATAATAATAACACCACCAAGTTTGTCACAAGCTTCTAGATGCCTTGTGTGAATTTGTGCAAGCTCATTATCACAGCCAATGGAGTACCTAGCATGGCATTAACATACATCCATGTATCAATCAATCACTCGAGCAAAACAAAACTCAAACCTTGAGAAAGTTATCAATAGTCACATTATTATACTATATGAATTTCCTGATCTGTGCAGAATCAATCCCTGCATTAAAAAACTATTTAACTGAAAATAGAATCATAAAATAAAACTCTTTAGACTTTTTTTATTTCGATGCCTCACCTCTTTGGGATAAGGTGGTGGAGGGAAAAGGCGATTGCAGTCATAGACAATGTCATCATCGTGATGTTCTGCCTTATCAAAGGACCAATTTCCAACAGTAAATGATAGACCATAATGTAAAAGAATATTTTTGACATCAACCAACTTCAACATAAGTTTACATACCTGAGCCGCACCAAAAGAATACCCATACATTTCACTAATCCAACCTTGTCCATAAATATCTCCAGTGATTTCAGTTGCCCAATGTGCTCTGTCAGCTCTAACTTCTTCATTTTTATGAAGCCAGAATGGTGCAAGAGTTTGAAGATCATCGATGTGCATAATAATAACACCACCAAGTTTGTCACAAGCTTCTAGATGCCTTGTGTGAATTTGTGCAAGCTCATTATCACAGCCAATGAGGTACCTAGCATGGCATTAACATACATCCATGTATCAATCAATCACTCAAGCAAAACAAAACTCAAACCTTGAGAAAGTTATCAATAGTCACATTATTATACTATAGAATGACTGATCCCTAGTTTGAAAGCATGAAAGCTCATTGCCAAGGAGATAAATGGGATCCATAGCATGGCATTGACACATATCGGTGTACCAAATTATCACTAACACAAATGAAACTCAACCATATGAACTAACTTACGGGTATTGCACTATATAATGACTGACCACTAATTAGAAAGCATTCTCATCCATGTTGTGTGCATAATATCAATTAATAGAAAATTTAAGGTAATTACTCATAATTAGCTGAAACGGGATGTCCACACTCTGCACGAAATTCCCAAGGTGTAATGGGGCCTCTCATTATCATATCTGCATCTAAGATGATTACAAATTCTGCATCTATTGATGCATGATTAAGCTAGTGGTATACAGCTACAGGTTTATTGATTGCAGGGTACCTGGTTCAACAATCATGAATGAGAAGGTTGATACAACACAAATACATGAATAATAACAATAATTAACTTTGCAACCAATAGCAAGAGTCCTTGTAATTAGAATTTTCTCCCAATTTTCTGTTCCTGCCTAAATGATATTACCACAATGGTCCAAAAACCTCTTAATTCTACACCAAGGATTTCAAAAATCCATATATCGAGTCCAATTACTGTTTTTTCCTTTCATGCTCAAAACCAATTATACTGGTTTGAGCATAATCCAACAATACAAAATATCAAAATCACCAAGCAGATTGATATAAGAAAAAGCCTTATGTCCCTTCAATAAGGCAACATGAAGGCCGCTCAAGCAAAAGCCTTCAGAGCTCATTCCAGTGGTTGTGCTACTTTAAAAATAACAGAGATCTAAAGAACAAAGGCATAAATCTTACCAATCACCTGTCAAGGGATGATGACTCATTGAAGGAACATAATGTGTAGGTGCCAGATCATGTCATGTGTATGTCTTTAGTTTATCATCTGTACAGCTAAGTAAGCGTGTAACCTGACCCGACTGCCCACTCAAATGGAAACTATGAAAAAATCCTACAGTCTGCCAATCAAAGTATGCAGAGCACTCTGTGGAGAAAAGTGTATGAATTTTTGGATAATATGTCCTTCCCAGTCCTGGAGTTGGCAATTGCTTGGTTGCATTTTGCATGCGTCCATTCTTGATGCGTATCATTGAGGAAGAAAATCTCCTCTTCAAAAAATCCAAATATCTTGATCGAAATGGCTTTGAGCATCCATGTGATTCATGGTGAATCATAAGGCCTTCATTGATAGTATTAACACATTCAATGCTAAGAAATAAGCCTCTCCTCTTGTTCAAATCAAGTTCCATAATTTGCACCTGGACATATAATAACCATCTTTGTTAAGGGAAGGTTGAATATATTTTAATTTGTAAATGAAATTAGCACAACATCTGCAGAAAAATTAATGATAATAGTCTGATCATGATCAGATCTTCTGTTTAAGCCCCGACGGTTAGCTCAATTGGTCGAGGTCCCATTGCTAAAGCACTTTGCCATTGGGAGGTCACAGGGTCAATTCTCCTCGACGCCCTCGGGATTAGGCTCTGATTAGTTTGGCCAGTGGGATGTGATCCCTTCGAGTCGATCTACGCAGATTTTCCTCGGGTAAAAAAAAAATGATCAGATCTGTTTATTTCAACTCCTTAAAATCTCATTGTTGTTGAAAATATGAATGAAACATAAAGCAATATTGGCATCTTAATATGCTTACATGGCTGAATTTCCTGATCTGTGCAGAATCAATCCCTGCATTAAAAAACTATTTAACTGAAAACAAAATCATAAAATAAAACTCTTTAGACTTTTTTTCTTTGGATGCCTCACCTCTTTGGGATAAGGTGGTGGAGGGAAAAGGTGACTACAATCATAGACAATGTCATCATCGTGATGTTCTGCCTTATCAAAGGACCAATTTCCAACAGTAAATGTCATATCTGTAGCTTCATACTCTGGTCAACGTTAATCTTAAAATTTGTTGATAGGAAAATTTAGCTCCATTTATCTTGAACAAGGGATGATTGGGGAGATCGTATTGTTGCCTAATATCCTTAAAAAACAATTGTATCATGTTACCAACATAATATACAAAACATCTATATGAACTGACCATGAAAAGAGGAACACTGTGATGTAATATGTTAAACCAAATTTCCACCTACGTCCTTGGAATCAATAGATGCCAAAAACTCATTTTCAAGTAGTTATCAAACAGGTTCAAACCACAGATAGGGACCTTTGAACACATATTCCAATTTCAGAAACAACATTTGCATCAAAATTTCTACTTGGATTTGTAATATAGTAGTCTGTGAGTATTCCTCCCATTTTGCAGTTTGAAAGAATACAAATTAGTCACAAAGGTTTGTTAACATAAGAGGCTTCCCATCATCACTTACGCTTTGAGATAAGAATTGAATTTTTTGATCATACTCAGGCCTGTGTGATTGTGTAACTTGTCCTACTTCACCCTTTTGAAGTCGTGTTGACATAAACAAACACTTTTTTAATAAGGGTGATAAACTTTGGGAGTGTTAGTCGTTTGACCCGATCTCCAAGGTCTATTATGAAGATGGGGTTAAAACAACCTAGTTTTCTCAAAGTATTCAACTTCTAAAGCAAATTCCATCATCATGTTCAACTCATCATTTGAGAAAATATAATCCAGTTGAACTCTCTCATGAACTTATATGCTTCACAACATTTCAATACTAGAACAAGAATAATTGTACCATGTGTTACCAACATAATATACAAAACATCTATATGAACTTACCATGAAAAGAGGAACACTGTGATGTAATATGTTCAACCAAATTTCCACCTACGTCCTTGGAATCAATAGATGCAAAAAACTCATTTTCAAGTTGTTATCAAACAGGTTCAAACCACAGATGGGGACCTTTGAACACATATTCCAACTGCAGAAACAACATTTGCATCAAAATTTCTACTTGGATTTATAATATAGTAGTATGTTATTATTCCTCCCATTTTGCAATTTGAATGAATACAAATGAGTCACAAAGGTTTGTTAACATAAGAGGCTTCCCATCATCACTTACGCTTTGAGATAAGAAATGAATTTTTTGATCATACTCAGGCATGTGTGATTGTGTAACTTATCCTACTTCACCCTTTTGAAGTCGTGTTGGCATAAACAAACACCTTTTTAATAAGGGTGATAAACTTTGGGAGTGTTAGTCGTTTGACCCGATCTCCGAGGTCTATTATGAAGATGGGGTTAAAACAACCTAGTTTTCTCAAAGTATTCAATTTCTAAAGCAAATTCCATCATCATGTTCAACTCATCATTTGAGAAAATAGAATCCAGTTGAACTCAATCATGAACTTATATGCTTCACAACATTTCAATACTAGAACAACATATCCGTGAGTAACCATGGCCACACAAGCTATACCAAATCTTGAATAAACCATTTCGTTAGATAAAACAAAGATAACTCCAAGGAAAACTCGGGTTACTTCATGCATGATGTAGGAAATTACATTTATAATGAGTATATGTACAGTTGAGATCCTCTGTCAACAATCTGCGAAGCATTTTTAATCCTTAAAATTTTGGCCTCGAGTCCACTAACGCAAAAAATTCTTCCTAGCTCATGAGAATGCAATAAGATTATCTACACTCTTGATCTTGGTCTTTGGTGAAATATATGGACCCTTCATGTCTTTTCTTGGTCCATTTCTCCACTACCCTAATCATCCTCTGTTCCATTCTACAAATATATTCATAAGCTCCTGATCGAGCATGTCTGGGCAGATGATAAGCTTCAAAAATAAATTGCAGGTCTCTATATTCCAAGCCATCATGAACCAATTTCATAAATTATTGACCCATTTGTCAACCTATATGCATTTATGGAAAATGTATATATTTGGTTGATAATTGTTGAACATAATGCCAACAAATAAATAAACTTATGACATGTTACAAAAATGTAACAACTTGTCATGCAATTGATATCCCATTTCCTACAAGCACCATAGGAGCGCTTATCAACACGTTTGTCAAAGACTTGAATGCCTAGATAAGGAGTCCCAATTGGCTAGATGGAATCCCTCCTTACCTTTTTTGCCAGTTCACAGGAAGTTGAACATCCATTGCTTGATTTGGTTTAGAATGAATTTTGGGATCTTGGTAATGGATTCCCAGAAGACTGAAATGTTTTCCATTACAAACTTTACTAATACCTTTCTTCTCCCAAGAGATAACCAATTATAGCACCACATGTTTGTTTTTTTTTTCTACTTTTCTGAGTAGCCATATCTAGCTACTTTGGTTTGGAGCTTTTTGGAATCAGAGCTATTTATGTATTTGAAGACCTTTCCAGACCTTATAGATTCATACAATTCCTTACAAAGATTAGGCCCCATAAGGTCAAAAAAGGAAAGGAAGAGTTTGACTGCCAAACTATCACGACCTAGACTTTTGTCTTTGGAAAAAAGCTTCATCACCCCTTTTATTTCGTCAGAGGAGATAGGGCTGCCTATTAGATCAACCTCCTCAATACTGAATAATTTTTTATAATTTTGGATAATTTGAAGTTGAGAGACAATGTTGGAAGAGCCCAAATATTTAAAAAGGGAAGAAAAGTATGACACTGCAACGACCTTTAAATCTTGTTGACTAGTGACAGTCTTACTATCATTCATCTCAAGCTCCCAGATAGAATATATATTCCTTTTGCGATTTGCATAATTATGAAAAAATTTCATGTTTCTATCCCCCAACTTAATCCCAGTTGCCCTACTCTTGAGTCTCCAAGTATCTTTCTTCCATCTTCAAGATCTGCATTTTTCTGGTTTCCAAGAGACTCATTTCTGGGCTATTTTTGCTAGAAAGAGAGATTTTGAAAATATATGGGAGAAAATATCATATTCAAATTCTGAAGCCAACAAATCCCCTTTAAGCTCCACCTTCTTTTTCTTTTCCCAAATCACAACCTCCTTTTTGAGCTCCCCCATTTTTTTGAAAAGGGAGCCCATGATGAATGATCTATTTAAAACCATGTTTTTTTTCCAACAATCCTTCACTAGAGATCCAAAGGAATCATCTTCCATCCATGTGTGGTTAAATTTGAAAGGGTATATGTTACTGTGATTTTCAAAATCCAATTCCAAGAGAAGTGGCAAATGATCTAATATTTTATCTTGACATATCTAGGATCTGTATCTCCCCACAATTTTTGCTAGCTGACCAGCCATTAAGAATCTATCAAGACACTTGGAAATACCTTCCACACCCATTCAACCATTTCTCCATATGGGAGCTAATGGAAGTGAAGTTATATCCTGGAGGTTGTGGTTCTACAACAACTTTGAAAAATATGAAGCCCGAGGATTTGAGTGGGCGCGAGATCCCCAAGACTCCCCTAATGAGATAGTGAAGTTAAAATCACATGCTAATGGAGGGAATGGTCCCCTAGCAGTCCACTGGATTGAAACTTATCCCAAAAGTCTTGCCTCTCCCCATAGGGTCCATCACAATTTACTAACGTGATCGGAAGGGGGGAGCCCCTTAAAAATTCTTCTAAAATAATGCCAACAAAAGAGGAGGCTTGAAAAGAGGCATACTTTGGATTCCGTAAGGAGAGGAGCCCTCCATATAGACTAGTGGAATCCATAGAAGCGAAATAGCACCCTGGACACAGATTCCAAAATGCCTCTCTAGCCTTCACCCTCAGGACCATAGTTTCTTGTAGAAATATAATAGAGGGTATGTGGATTTATATCAATCTTTTGAGGGAAAGGAATTTGGAGGCTCCCCCAACCCCCCTAATGTTGAGAAACAAGATAATAATTTGGGAACATCCTTATAGGGTGGATGTGCTCTAAGGGCCTTGGAGACAATTTCCTTATCAGTAGGGGGAGGCAAGCTTAATCCACCCCGAATAAATTCAAGAGGGTTTCCCTCTCTAGACATAGATTTTTTGTTAATATTTTTCTTTCTGATGGTAATTTTTTGGAATGGGGGATGGTTGTTCAATGGATAAGAGTTCAATAGGGCATGTCCCATAAAAAGTAGGAATGGGCGTCATATTGAGGACATCCTTGTAAGAAGGTGTTAAAAAAATATTTTAAGGGGATGAGAGGAAGTGGAGAGCCTTCAGGAGACGAAATGTTGGGAAAATAATGTTTTCGAGGTGAGGTCATTTCCAGCCACCTGAGATGTATCAATTAAAGAACTATTATTAGAGAAAATTGATGGATCGAGGGAGTTGGAAGAGGAAGAGGCTAGGTTAATTTTTAAGAGCACGGAGATGGGATAACCATTAGATATCAAAACAAGATTTTCCCAGAGTCCTATGGGTTTATTTACTATCTGGTTAGAAGGAATCAAATAAAAGTTTTCTATATTTGAATCAGTGGTTGTGAGGCCGTGGAGTATTTGAGATGTATTTTTGGAAGATTTTGAGTTGGAAAATGCATTATTTTATAGACTATGAATAAGCATAAAATATTCAATTGATAGGAATGGAATGAGGGAACCAACATAAATGAGAGACTTACAAGCCTGTTCATCGCTTACGGGAGGTAATTGTCGAAATTCCTTTGACATCTCCATTTGCAGCGACATGCATTTGGCTTGCTCGAATTTCGGGATGATCCTTTGCGGTTGAAGCCCTCGAGAGGATTCCCTCACTCATACTCAGAAAAGTATCCTTTTCCAGATATTTTTAACCCTTCACCTGAGCTTCCTCCACGACCAAAGAAACATACTTTCCATTTTCCATCATGGCTGAAGACAATTGAAAACCTGTCCTTCATGTGAATAAGCACTTGCCCAGCTTCGTCCGTGGCCTTCTTCTCCACAGCACTTCTTCCATAATCTTTAAGACTTTCAACCATCTCATTGGAAGTCTCATCATCAATCTCAAATCCAGCAATTGCAGATTTAAAATTTAATACTACTCTCTCTGTCTCATTTTTCAGAATTTTTCTTATGCTTGGCCAAGTGTCTGGAGATGCAGACTCAAGAAACGATGCCACCGCTTCAGCGAGTGCTTTAGTAATTTGTGCCTCAGATTTACTTATAATCTCAGACAATTGAGTAGCACATAGAGATGTTGCATAAGAATCAATCTCTTGCTTATCTTTCTCCGGAGATTTGGATAGCACATAGGGATATGACCATATAAAAACTTTCCATCATACCTTCAGAAGACCAGCATCATTGACCAACCAAAGCAAGCATAGTAGGCTTTATGGGAACCAGTCAAGCATAGAAAAAAGCTCCAATGACTGGAACAGGTGAAATGTGAAGAGGACTCTGACGAAAAATTCCTATCACATATGCTTCCAGGAGGGGAAAACCAGCATAAAACCCATGCTCCAAAGAAGGTCCAGCATCATATTTACCAAAATTAGTTGATCCCCTGTAGAAAGCACGCATTTGTGAGCAAGCTCATTTGATCCCAATTGAAAACACACTGCATCATCCTTCCAGGCTCAAAAAGACGATCTGGCACACTTGTTCCAAATATTTGAATCCATCAACAGGGGCTTTATATACGTCCAATGATGATCCACATGAATCTAGAGAGGCACCCCCAAAATCCCAGGCTTCGGATAGGAGAGGACCCAGTAAAGGAAGTACATAAAGGATCCGACTTGTAAGGAGCTCCAAAATCACATATTATCCATATACTATAGGGCCAAAGACTGTGGTCTAGAGTGCAAGTGATCCATCCAAAAAATACTGATACACCATTACTGAGGCCTTCCAAGAGGGCAATACATCATTAACCCGAGTCCAAAAGAGAGGTCTGTCTCGCTTGTCTAATAATACCAACACAGAGGCATAAAGAACAAAATATAGCTGGCTCACTTGTTCCAAAAATATTACCCTCTGTTGCATCCGAAAAGTATTTACAGGGTCATTTTCAATTTGATCAATAGGCCCGAGACAGCATCTATCCCATGTGCCCAGCAAAAGGTACCTCCAGAAGTTGTATACACCCTTGTACCCAGCATAAGATACCTCCAGAAAAAAGACCTGGCTCGTGGAGAAGATCTGGTGTTATTGCTCCTAATAAAATCACCCATCAGCTGGTCCAGAAGGAAAAAGTCCCTTTGTTGCATACAGAAAATGCCAAAAAGTACCTGTAAACAAGAAGTTGAGCAAGGTACTGTACATCAGCCCCATAGTTATGGTCCTACAAAGAGATTCTGAAGGAAGCCCTTTCCCTGTTCTCACTGAAATGACTGTGATAAAACCAAATGCATGATCCAACCCCATTTTTGATAGCCTATCCGCCCTCCTGTTTAAAATCTCTGTATATATGATGGAGAGGAGCTCACTGAAAGAGTGATAGAATGCGGTGAAACCAGGTCAGTATCACAGCACAACACCCTTCCAAAGCCCTGCAACGTAGTAAATCGGGGGCGAATGCTCTTCCAAAACCCTGCAAACGAGTAAATCAACAGCACAACGCCCTTCCAAAACCCTGCAACTTATCAAATCGGGGCCGAATGCTCTTCCAAAACCCTGCAATTTAGTAAATCGGGGGCAAATGCTCTTCCAAAACCCTGCAAACGAGTAAATCAAGAGGCGAATCCAGCGTTTCATATTTTATGCGCCATTATTTTTTTGGGCTAAAAAATAATAATTAATTATTTTTAAAATAATTTTGGGGCTAATTATACAAAACTATACAAAAAGGTTTTATATAAAAAATTCGCCCCTCCAAAATCTAAAACCCCTTAAATTTCGCCTTTGGGCTAAAATTCGCCCCTAAAATTTTCCCTGGTCCCAGAAGTAGTGTAGTCGAATAGTCAGAGGTGCTTTGAAAAACTTAAATAGATTTATTGGATCTATCACCGACTCAAAACCAAGTTAGGGAAAGGTTCAGGGTGAAGGCTCAAAGGAACTATCAGGTTGAGAGGCAGGAGCTCGGGAGATGAAAAATTTTGAAAAATAATAATATGTTAAACTTCTCTTACCACTACTACAAGAGGAGCATTGATATATTTAACAAGGTCAATAAAGGGGAAGTGAGTAGCCAGTCCTTGTAGTGCGAAAGGACCGGTGAATGAACCTCATAACCAGGATTGAAGCAAAGTCATGTAACAAGAAGAGATACAAGGTGAACAAAGACACAACCTCTTGACCTCACATTGTGGGCCAAACAGTTACTCGACGGTTCGACGTGCATCGAGAGAAAAAGAAAACAAGGAGAAGGAGGTCTGACTACCTACGCTATGTCGAGCCCGACCTCTTGACTTATTCTAGTGGGACCCAGAGTGGGAGGTCCTCGACCTTGACAAGTCAGAGGTCAAACCCTATTTTCATTTGACAACGTGCAAAGAGATATAACCCTGACTCTCGACCATGGCATGCACAAGTATGGGAACTACATAGAAATTTGTGTAAATATTCATAAAATATTAAATCTGTTTTATGTTCAAATGTCCCAAGCCATCTAAGAAATAATAAATATGATAACACGTGGTCCTTATCGTGTGTTGTATTAATTCAACACCACTACAAAGAGACGATATGACGACAATCCATCCTACTCACCGTACACTGTATTAACTCAACATCCCTCCAAACAGACAATATCGAAGTGAAAATATCATTGCGAAATAAGATGAAAAACGTTCTATACCAATTAGAACATAAATAAACATAATTATGAAATTAGAAAAAAAAAATTTGTTCTATAATGTTTACGTTACAAATTGTTTGTTTATTATTTATCCAACAGAGACCTAACCTCCCAGCCTTATGTTGTGGGTCTAGCAGTTACTCGACAGGCGGAGGTGCATGGACAAAAATAGAAATAAAAAAAGGGAGAAGGAGGCTCAATTCCCGACCTCAAGTCAGGCATGACCTCTCGATCTATTACAGTGGGACCCGCAATCAGGGTTGATTATAGTCGGGCTCAACGATGATTGGGGTGTGTTAAGTGAAAGCACGCACCAGTAAACCTCGAATCTTGACTTGTTTCCCATGGTACCACAAGCAGAGAAAATTTTAAGGATGGAATTTTATCTTAAAGTTTAAAATATTGGCGAATCGTACTTGTCCCCAATATGTAAATTATAAAATATTTGATGATATTTTTGTAAAACTATTTAGGTTTCTAATTATTTCATATTAGTATATATGAAATTTTGGCGATTTTTAGGGTAAAATAATTTTACACTATAAAATTTTGGCGAATCAATTTTCAAAATAATTGAAATTGGCGAATCTTTTTTTTGGAAAAAGCATGGAAAAATAGCCCACTTGCAAATATTAGCCCCTAAAATTTTTCGCGCCCACAAGTACTGTCCACATGGAATAACCCGAGTTGTAAAGGGTGTATGCTCGTGATATGTGTATGTCATTTTTAATTGAATTTTTCAAATTGGTCATCTCTTTAGATATGTTTTAAGAATGAATATCCTACTGACTATTAGTGAATCAATATATTATAGTTTGAAAAATACAAGTTGGGAGAGTCACATACTTTATTAACAATTTATCTTTCCATAGTACAAATTAAATTGTAGCAAGTTTTGCAAAGTTGCATGCAAAATTTTTATCAAGTGCTAAAGTTGTAAGTAATTTCATTAAATGCATAAGATGGCATAAAATTTGGTGAACATTGCAGTATAGTCCATATTTTAAAAAATGATATTTTATTATTATTATTATTATTATATTATCATGAATTATTGTCGGTAGCCATCAATAATAAATTACTAGTGAAATAAAATGGTTGAACATATGAACTTGTTTCCTTGCATAATACGAAGTCAGGAGTGGGTAGTGGAACAATTTGGAAAAAGGAGAGAAGTCTCGATCCTCAACTTGCTTTGGGGAATTCTCACTATGGCATAATTCGTTGTTTATTAGTGTAAGGATGGCACTATCCCCAGATTAGACCATTGATTTGGCTTAAACAATTATGTTTTCACTACATGGAAACTCTGAAAAAAATAAATGCAAATATTAAAGCACCATCAGTAGAGAGGTATTGCTATACTAAATTTCCTTGGTATTTTGTACGAACAATTAATAATGGCTTGCTTAAGAATCTGGATTGTTAATTAATGCAATATTCCCTCTATTTACAATGTTAAGCGGGAAAATCCTAATCATTGTAGATTTTAAAATCCTTACTCATTTGAATCATAATTAGTTTATATGTAATTTATAATAAAAATATAAACTTAATTTTTTAAGAAATGTAATAAGAATAAGGATTTATGGAAATAAATTATTTCCAAAAAAAAAAAATTCATGCTAACTAATGGTCTAGGAAATTTTATTATCTATGACAAATTTACAAAGTAGCATATAAAACAAATAATTTATTTTTAAAAATCGACAGAAAAAAATAATAATAATAATTAATAATAATATAAATTGAAAAGTGTGAAAGCATTCACAAATTCCACCATGACCTGGACTAACTATGACAATGTTTAACAAAGGAATTACTTTATTGAAATTAATAGGTTACATCGAGGGCATACTTTCAACCCGATTTGTGCACTCATGAGCACCACAATTACGTGTTACAAAATGTCAACGTCCATTACGAAGGCCGAGGATATTCTTATCTCTTTACTTTTAGGTTGTAACTCCACATGAGGGCTTCTGTAGCTTGCAGTGGAATGTACTCTCTTGGGTAGGGCCCAACCTCATGAGATGAATTGGCTTGCATTGCATTGTTGTTAAACTTCCTTTGGCCGAAAGCCTTATCATGAATAGTACCTCAAGACTAATTTGAAGGGTATATGAAGTCATCCCACCATGAAAAATGTGTAGTGTATCCGTGTTAATGGAAATAGAGTTGGAGGCCCTTTAGCAGGCATCAAGTTATTCGGTGAGGGTGGCCTTCGTGGATTTCCTTATCCCCAAGAAACAAATGTTTATAGACCAAGAGCTCACCTAGTGCACCATTGTCCATACAACAGATGCCAGTTTTTGAACCTTTAGGATAATTTTCCCATCTATGTGATGGATGCCAATCTTCCTATGTCCTTTTTTGTACTTTGAGAACTTGGTGGACTCAGAAATAGTAGCCTTGTCATAACCTCGGAGGGATAGCACTAGCGGATGCTCTAGTGAGCCATTGTGACCTTGTAAGGACGGTGACACATGTATAGTTGGTTGAAAAAAATACTATAGCCAAGCCATAGCTAAACCCACTCTTGATCGGTAGTCTGCGTAAGAAGCTAACAATATCTGATAAAAGCCACCGCATCCAAGATCCATCGAACTACTCATAACTTGCCAAGACCTCCTTAATCGGACCATGCTAACATCCTGCATAGTCACATTATGGAGAAGCTAGCCGAGAATGAAACCTTACAGCTCTAATTAGATGACCCTTATCCATTAAGCCTAGTGATGACCTAGTCGTGGAAACTATGGATTAGACACCTAGGCATCACCCTATCACTATGCGATGGAACATGGAGTGACGTGGCCAAAGGAAATTTTCTCAATATGAGAACAACAACAGAACATTGGGGGTTGGGGATCGGGCCTAGAATAATAAAACTATGTGCACTAATGAATAAGGCTGACCTCGATTGGCCTTTTAGCTGACTACCACCACTTGGACCACTGACTTGTTGCTACGTGGAAGTTGAAAAATGTTGTTATAATGATATACTTCCACGCGGTATATATATATATATATATATATATATTAGTTGAGGTTGGGACTACGCCCGAGTCAAGAAGGTTGATGTACAGACAAAGGGGACTGACCTCGATTAGGTCGAAGTTCACGGGTCAAGCCCACAAATAAGAAAATTTCCCAAGTTGAAAGCACACTCGACTTGTGAGATAGTCGGCAGTTGGTCATCCAAAGAAAAGGTCATATGCCAAAGGAAAGCCAACCATTGTTGGGTACAACTCTTGACTTGCCTTGGAAATATGCGTATTCCGCAGTTTCACGTGATCGCTCCAAATGAAGATTTGTATTTAACGCATGAAGAAAATAAATAAATACACACTCACGTTGTCCTTTCAAACTTTCAGTCTATATGATCATTGCACATGATATTAACTAAACAAAACATGCTCATTACACATGATATTAACTAAACAAAACGTACCATCCAACAACACAACTCATCATTGCTAAATAAAACTCCAACCCTCTCAACCAATCACAACCTAAATAAATAAAACTAAAAAAAAAATATTTCTATTTTGCAATGTTAACTTTTAAATTTGTTGGTTTAATATTTGGTTAAATATAAATTAATTAAAAATCAATGCATTATAAAATGAGTAAAGAATGAGTAATATAGTACCAATAACATAAATAATAATAAAAAATTAAATATATCTCAATTATCCATAATTTAATTTTATAATTAAAATTTAAAATTCACATTTTTTTTTTTAATCTTTCAAATCTTCTTAAAGTAGCAGTTATGCAAACGAAGCAGAAACGAATTTCGAAAAGTAAAACATTTTTTCAAAATTAAACCCTAAATGTTTTAGATCTTTAAACAAGTATTTACAATTTAATCTAATATTTCAAAATTAAAATATAAAACTATATTATAAGAAATCAACTTTAAAAATATATAATAATGAAGAATATCAATATTATTTTATTTCTACGAATAGTTAATAATAAGTAGTAATAAAGATATATGGTAGTTATTAATATTTGTACCATTCATATTGAAAGTTTTGAGTTCTCGTGACATATAAAGATATTAGGATATTATTTAGATAAACTATTTTTTTTAAATTATTTGAAACAAAGTCTGTTTTGATTTGTTGTTATTGAAAATATTAAATTTAATAATTTATTATTATAAATTTTTAATTAAGTATTAATAATTAGTAAATTAATATAAAATTTACAATTTAAATTTATGTGTTAAAAGGTTGTTAGTTTGACTGTTATGGTGAATAATTTATTTTTTAATTATTTTTCTGGGTTAAAGTTTATAGAAACGTGTTATATCTGTCAATTAAATGTACTAATAATGACATTTATAAAATAATTATACTAATAATGAAAGTCTAATGCGTGGGAATAATTTATTTCTACTGTCAATTAAATGTATTAATAATTACATCTATAAAATAATCGCGAGGAATAGTTTATTACTTTACCTTTTTGTTTTAGTTCAACTTTATGGAAACATGTTCTGCTTGGAACTGTTATAAAATAGTTGTCAATGTGACACTTATAAAATATTGTACTATAATGACAGTGAGTCAATTAAATGTATTAATAATTACATCTATAAAATAATCGCGAGGAATAGTTTATTACTTTACCTTTTTGTTTTAGTTCAACTTTATGGAAACATGTTCTGCTTGGAACTGTTATAAAATAGTTGTCAATGTGACACTTATAAAATATTGTACTATAATGACAGTGAGTCAATTAAATGTATTAATAATTACATCTATAAAATAATCGCGAGGAATAGTTTATTACTTTACCTTTTTGTTTTAGTTCAACTTTTTCTGCTTGTAACTGTTATAAAATAGTTGTCAATGTGACACTTATAAAATAGTTGTACTATAATGACAGTGAATCCGATCCGATGTAATAATACAGTGAATCTGGAAATTCCTATTCTCCAAAAATTTCTGTTCCAATTCCTAATACAAAACAAATCTCGTGCGCATAAAAATTTAATAAAAACCAACATGAATTCAACATCCCAAATGACAATCATTACAAGAATAAAAGACAATCCTACCCTTAAAATGTGCGTTAGCAATCCTACGAATAAAAAACACATCTCGCCTTGATGTTTGAGCCCTATTTTAACCACGCCACTAATGCCGGAGATTTTAAATCAATACGGATCCGTTAATCATATTTCCTTCTCTCTCTGTCTATCTAGCACTTGGGAAGGTCTGCAGGGGGAGGCTCCAATCTTGCCAAAGGACCGCGACCGTTTTTCACTAGGAACACCATATTCAAGCCCCACGCTAAATGGTCGTCTAAATGGCAGTGCAGAAACCACACTCCTGTCCAAAGAAGCAAGATAATTTGCATTTAATATCGAGCTATAATTTGGGAACAAATTCGGTGTGATAAAAATCAAATTGAAGGGCAAATGAGTTTACATATATATATATATACCTGGATTGTCAGCTTTGAATCTTATGGCAACCCACCCGCTTACTGGAGCGATCACTGTGTTGCGCTGTAGAGGATCAACCAGATTAAACTTAAGCGGGTCGGTTTTTGGGTTATAGTTCCCGAAACCTTGTCCCACCACGTAAAAATCATAACCATGAAGATGCATCGGATGGTTCTCTGCCACGAAGATGTTTGTTGACTGATAGACCAATTGTACTGTTGAGTTGTATGTGACAACTCTCACTTTTGTTGCCAGTTCAGGAGCCCAAAGCCTTTTGGGAATATTGTCCCCTGTATAGTTGAATCTATGGGGAGGTTTTGATGGAAAATCCCTCATGAACACACCATTAATACCGAAATAATAAGCTTGAAGCAGGGCGACGCTGGGCAATACAAAGGAGATGTTGTTCATGCTTGAACTGAGCCTAGTTCCGTTGGGGCCTTGACAGGTGTTTCCAGCTTCACATGGAAGTAATCCCAGTCCAACTGTGGCGATGAGGCTGACATCTATGCTTTGCGGAACGTCCACTGGGAACTCTTTGGAATTGAGGCTTCGCAGTGCTGTACTGAATCTAGTGACAACAGCAGTGTCATTGTAGTATGGAAGCTTAGGTAAAATGGGGCGTGTATTTTGATGTCCCACATACTCAAAAATGGCTGTAGTTGTAGTGTTATCGAAAGCCCCTGCTGCCTGATTATTATAATCTCGGGCAGCCATATAGTATCTGCCCACAGGTTGGTCGGCCGTGACGAGAACATCAGTAGTCTGCCCGGGAGCAATGACGATCACATCTGTTTTGTATGGCTTGGTGTAGGAAGCATCCACAGCAACAACTGTAAATTTGTGGCCTGCTATCTTGAAAAAGTGATCACTATTGAGTGCAGCATTGACCATTCGGAGAAGGTAAGTTTCTCCTTGTTTTACAGGAAACCGAAATGTTCCTGCATCAACAATACCCATAAGTCAATTTTGAACAAACTGATTTATATAATTTCAATACCTGATCTATGAGGGGGGAAATCTTTGATACCTGCCCTAGAGCAGTTATACAGGTCTCCTGGCTGTCCATTTAGGGTATATGCATCCGACAAATTGGGCGCACCACCAGTGCGGAGTGCCTCATCTATAACCGCGATAGGGTCAGCGTTCCACCATTCTCCTGTCCAGTCACAGCATCACTTTTAATCAATATTAACCATTAAAGAAACAATGTTTTCTGTATTGAAGATCAAAGCAACTCATTACCTATAATAAGAGGAGTTTCGGCATGGGGTTTAGGAAAGGGATATGAACTTTCTTTCTTAGGGTAGATTAAGAAAGCTCCATGCACAGTAGCTAGGAGCCATGACACATGAGCATGCCACCACAAGGTTCCTTCTTGATCAGTAATGTTGAATCTGTATGTGTAACGTCCACCAGGTTGAATGGGGCATTGTGTAATATATCCAGGTCCATCAGCCCACCCTGTACGCAGCTGCCTCACTCCATGCCTGACAGATATAAGAACCAATCTTATAATCTATACCCATCAAATCTATCTATAAAGGCCTCGTCTATACCCATCAAATCTATCTATAAATCGCAGTAGATAGACAACGCCTATCCATTATATTGCCAGAATTACTTATGTTTATGGTTCCGCCAAAAGTATGTCAAAGTTTTATATATAATGCTAATGCTCATAAAACCATAAAAACTTTGTTGACATACCTTTGATGGAACAATGAGCAACTGAACCCTAAACTGACAGCTCCAATTTAAAGCGAATCTATATAATAAATAAGCATTGCCGCAGCAGATATACTGTTATTATCTGCTACTCTTAAAGAAGCCCAATTCAGGTTAAAATGACATACCAGTGAATAGTGGCATTGTATTTGGCTCTGTTATAAACTTTAACAATAAGACTGTCCCCATTCCGTACATGAATCGTTGGGCCTGGTAGCTGTCCATTGACGACGACTAATTCATACGTCTTGCATAGCCTGGTAATATTCTTCGGTTCAATCTGCGTAGGCATCCAAACATCAGACATTAAAGATATCCTCTAGGTGAAGTCTTTCCTTTTTCTAAAGCTTATGGGCTAAACAGACATAAACTTCAAAATGGGTAATAAACAAACTTACAATGAAGGTATATCTGTGGACGTCTGCGTTTGTGATGGCAGCCAAAGAAGCAACAAATGAGATTAGAAAAACAAGCCCGAATGCACATACTGCCTGCAATGACATTATTACGACCCAGAAAATGGTGTATCTAACTAACTAACTAACGTCCTTCACTGACTCAACAAGTAAACGAATGAATCGTTCAGCGACGAGTAACACCACTCGACACTGGATGCATTACTGGTCTGTGTTTCTGTAACGAGACCGAATATATATAGGAAACCAAAACGTGTTGTAGCAAGTTATTAGAAATAATTTAATTTATTGTGGAACGACAGGACAACTGGCATTATCATTGATCGTGAGGAACAGTAGAGGCTTTCATTGTATGAATTTTTAATCGAATCATGACAGCTACTGACAAGAAGAAAATGTCGGCATCTCCACAGTTCTTATCTTTTATAGATTTTGCTTACATGCGATAACATCTCCCTCAACTTGTTCTGATGACTTTTTATAGGTTTAACTTAATATATTTATATGCTGTAATATCTAATGCAACTTTTTATAGTATATTTATAGGTTTTGCTTGTAGTTGTGGCATCATGGAATAAACTTTAATCAAAGGAAAGAATCTAAAGAAATAAACTTTAATCATTTAATAATCCAAACCAATATTTATACCGATTAAGAGACGTTAAAACATCGTCATTATTGCATACAAATGTATTTATTTTTATTGTGCATTTTCGCGTGCGGGGAGAGGGGTCGGGGAGTGCCTAACATGTTTGAGATGAACGTCTGCGTAAAAGATAAAATCAGTGCGGGGTCATCTCATATCCTTTTATTCATTAAAAACGAGCTTTTTTTTTAATGCTTAAATTAATTAAGTGTATTGAAGATTCTTAAAGGTTAGGATTAGATAAATTTCATAACAATAAAATCTATTAAATTTTAAACAAAATTAATTAAATATTATTAGAAAAATAAAAATAAAAATAACCTAATAAAGAACTTATAAACCCAGAAAAAAACAACTTAAAAATCATATACAAATGATTTAAAATCAAAATGAAAAAGTAGATAGAGACTAATGGAACCACATAAATAAACTTTGAAATCATTTAAAGAATCAAAACTGATATACTATAAACGTTAAACACACAAACAAATTTTGACGTACTTTATTTATTTTTATTTCATTTTCAATCAATTTCAAAGAAAATTCGTTGCTTCATTACAAAACTCCAATCACACAGAAATTTATGTCTGTTCCTCTGAAAAAAGAAATTTCTGTCTGTCTAAAGTCTTTATATGAGCCAATTAAATGAAGCAGTCTGCCATAACATAAGTACGTCATTATAAATTCGGCGAACATGATAATATTCCTAGTGATCCAGTTGCTTTTTCGTAATAGGTTGAAAAATCGTACGAAATATGAATTAAGGATTAAAAAAAGGTTTAATATGACATTTACAGAAGTCACCCACTTGATTCGCTGGCATTCAATGTCATTGCTCACAATTTCACAACCATGGTACGTTTGGTAAAGGTATAAAACATAGATTTGGCGGGTTGCTGGATGCAATTTTGAACTAATTTTTTAAATTTAGATTTTCTTTCAGAATCCATAAATAGATAGATAAGTTAGATTTTCTTTCTGAATCCATAAATAGATAGATAGATATAGATTTTTTTTTTTTTTTTTAATTAAATTTGCAAACTATAAATGGAATCAACATCATAAAACACCTTAAAATTCCAAAGCCTCGAAATACAAACAGGAAAAGTCACAGCCTTAAAAAAAAGGGTTAAAATCACATGATTGAAATGAAAATGATTAAAATGAAAAATCCTTCCATATCACTCTATACTAGCGAAAAAGGGCAACTTTTGCCACTCTCACTGTTCACGAAAAAGAGCCTTATAACATTGTTTAGTGTCCTTGAAGTAGAGGTTAAATGGCGAAAGGCACTAGACTTTCTTCGGATCGATCCAGAATCTTGGCTATAAGAGTAAGTGACTCTATAGACATAAATTAATTGCTATTGTGTACCGCTTGTAAGCTGTTACATCTAGCCTAGATTTAATAGCAACCAGTTACGAATTATCCTAAATTAAAAAATAAATAAATTATTCAGTCAACTAATCCGTACTGTTCCACAATCTCTGCGAAATTTTCGGCGAAACTTAATCTAAAAGATGCCGCTGTCTCTTTTATTCTTAAATGCGTGTATCGATTTAAGAATATGCGTGTATGCGTTTAAACACTAAAAGTTATAATTCCAACCAATCACTCATAAAATAATTTAAAAACAATTAATTTTACATAAAGTAATTTAAGTATTAATAAACTAATCTTACATATTGTAGTTTATTTTTTATATATAAATAAATTTGGTCTTCAATTAAATAAAGGTGGATTGTGTAATTCAATACAATTAAAATTATTTAATTTATCTATTAAAAAAAACTTAAAACAGACTGCCATTTTACATCGAACATATAATGCACGAGTTCTTGCAGAGTGTTAAATGGACATAAACAATTTACTGTACTTGCTCTCAGTAGGTATTAGGTATTGGGTTTTTTATGTTGACATTAATTTGATTATTTGCAAAGTTAAATATTGAAATTTTTTATTGTTTATTTATTTAAATTATTTAAATTTATTTTTTTGAGTTCTTATTGGTTCATACTTTCAACATGTTATTGGAAAATGCGTTGTAAAATGTGCTAAAAGTACCATGAATAAAGTAAACAGGACTGTCAAACCATGACTTTCGTTTTAACTAGGTTTTTTTTTTTTAAATTTATTTTTCAATTTAATGCATTTGAACCGCCGGACGGTCGACTGTTATCTCCCGGCCGACAGAGACCGGCCTCATTCACTCTGCTTCCGAGCGCCGCCAACCGTTGTGCTTACTGTCACTGGTGGTTTCTTTACAGCATTCCTTTAACCGCTTGTCGGTACCGACACTCTTAAACGGCGTTGGGTTTGGTGAGGAATATTATTATTTTTTATTTTAATTGTATCGGTTGTTGAACTTGAAAGTCGTATTTTCAAAGCGAAGCAAAATATATATATATATATATTAAATTAAATAGTTAATGTTAATGGTATGTGGTACGTGTGGAGGACACGTCAGAAAGGAGAGCCCATCCCACTGTGGATCTACGGACTTACATTTATTTATACTCATTATCACTTTAATCAATAAACAACTTTATTTACGATGGTTATGAATACAGCTTTTACAACTTTATTTTGATAGTTATGACTAGCTGAATGTATAACATGCACATAGCCCACTGTACTGCCACGTAGACGCTCCTTGTACAGTGTAATTAATAAAGTAAGTGGTGGGAGGGCAATGTTTATAAATACAACTGTTTATTTATGTGTCCTTGCTTAACTATTTAAGTGTTATTTGAAGCTTTATTTAATAAGTTTAGTTTAGTTATTTAGAGTATTTTTTGGATTGTGAAAAGTTAAATTTATGATCATAATAATTAGATTTCTAAAGAAACTAGAAACTAGCACTTGGTCATTTTAATAAATGATTCGACGGAACGCCGAAGGGGGACGACGCGACAACAGCACGGACGCGGAGGAGGACGCGGAGGAGCTGATGCGCGCGAGAAGCAGCTGAGAGCAAGGGGTGGAAGCAACCGCCAAGTGTCAAATTTTGAAAGGCTAGAAGGGCGATAGGTGGAGCACAGAGATTGGCTGGGAGCACTGTTCATCCCAGCAAAGCTCATAATAGGGACACCTTCGGCGTAAATATGTTAAAAAAAAATCTAAAATATAGGATAGTAAGATTAATATTTTTGTTGCAATTTAGTAAAACAATTTTTTATTGGATTATGTTTTTTGTTGTTTAAATGTGTATTTGAATGCATAAATAAATTCATCACTCTAAAAAAATCTCTAAAGCACTTTCATTGTGCAAAGTTCATAGCTCAAACTTATTATTTCAACAAGTAGATTTCAGACAAATTTTACACAAAAATATGTCAAAAAACCTAAGAGTTATACTAGAGTTATTTTTTATGATTATAAAATTTTATATTTTTAAAATTATGACCAATCTAGACATCAAATTGATATATAAAACCCTCTTAATTGTAAAAACCCTCTACACAATGATCTATTTTTAAAATTACCACCAAATATAACATCAATTTAATATATAAAAACATCTTATTGTACCTACCCCTAGCAGGTATTACGAATTGGGTTTTTTTTATGTTGACATTAATTTGGCTATTTGCAAAAAAATTTGATAATTTTTCATAATTAAACATTGAAATTTTTTATTGTTTATTTATTTAAATTATTTAAATTTATTTTTTTTGGGTTCTTATTGATCCATACTTTCAACATGTTATTGGAAAATTCTTTGTAAAATGTCACATCTATTAACATTAAAACATTACCATAAAAAAAAAATTTAATCCTTGTACTTTTATCCGTCAGCAAATCTACTTCTGTACTATAGACCGGACTCATAAGCGCATGAATATGGTTGTTTCCATTGTAAATGATTTGATCAGCATATAATATATATTTGATTTGGGTCTTGTGTTAATAAGGTTCTGGCTCTTACTGCATAAATGTTTGATACATTAAACTTGCACCAACTGTTATCCGCTTGGTTTTTGAGCCTATGGTTAATTTCGCCAACTGTCGTATTAAATATATTGATATGCTATGCTGATCTCTCGGGATATGCTGTGCCACATGGCCATGTATTCGGCCTCAAAACAGTGGCCTGTCATAAATAAGCGATTTTTCAGCATACTGTGCTTACAGGTGTCAATTTTTCCCACGGGAATTCTCCATCTCCCTCCAAAGGGTAGGAGAATGACTTCGACGCTCTTTGTTAGACTCTCAGTGAGCTAAGAGGGTCTCTAAGCTCGATTGTTAGTCGACGCACAGGGATAATTTGCAGGCTCGACGTTGTTTCAAGCAGTTTACAGTGCGCACCATGCGTGGCTCGTTGCCTAGGGTTTCAGATGGCGTGTTCTGCAGCTTAATTTTCTCCACCAGATTCCTTATAAACATTCAGGTTGTCTCACAGCTACAAATCCCATGGTTTTCCTATCCATTTTCATTTGCTTTATGTGTGTGCTTTGGTTTTCTATACACGAGATCGATTAATCTCTCGTAAAACTATTTTCCAGGTTTTATTTTCGATGGTGCAATGCTCGTCTGCACTACAGTGACCCCAGGCGGGACTTACCATGGAGAGTTACGGCCCTTCTATCGCATGGAGGGTAAGATCATTCGTCCAAACCCCGTTGTAAGCCCACTGTGCAAGTTAGTTTTCTTTTCTTTTCCTGCTGTCAAGGGTTTAACCCCCATGGTTCGACTGTTTGTTTTGTTTAACATAGATGGCTTCAGGCCATTATCTCTTACAGGTATATTTCTTTCATTCCTGTCGTGGATTAATTTCGTAGAGTGTTGTTTAATGGGTTTGTTTTCTACCCAACACTCTTGCAGTTTTATCTCTTTGCTAATGGTCGCCCCGCATTCTTCTTTTGCAGGTACGAGAAGTCGAACCCCTGTCCTATTCTTTAATTGGTGTTTCTGCGGCTATATTGACTGATGGATTTCCGCTCCACGGCACAAGTATTTGGACTCGTTCCTGATGAGCGGAGCCCTCTCCTTGTCGAGGCCTGAGTTTTGGTTTCCTAAATTCTCCGTTCTTATTTAGATGTGGGTCTTTACATCAGTTTTAAAGGATGTTTCATGATCTTGAGGAGCCCAGCTCCGTAGGCGACTGTGGTTTTCGTATTTATGTAATATTTATTATGCTTGGAGTAGACGAGGGTTTACTTCCGGACAGTTTACTTTCTTTAGACCCTAGTTCCTTCGTTTAATTTTATTTGTACTTTGGCTTCGGTGACTTATTCAACCAACGACTATGAAATTAAGAGTCGACTTTCATTGTTTTCTGTTCATGTTCAATATTACTAGTTCCTATGTGTGACTATCGATTGTATTGCTATTTTGTCTTTTTTCCGACATTACAGTCTTTGGAATTCTTGAATGCAGCCTATCTGCGTTTTTTGAATACAGAGTTTACTTTATATGATTTTCTTGTAAAGAGACTATGTTCTAGATTTCGTCTTGCATGCAAATAACATTTTATTACTGTGACTATGTTTCATTTTCGAGTTGTCTCCCGAAAAGGATGGGTATGCGTAGTGTTGGGAAAAATACTGAGAGGGGGGGGGTGAATCAGTATTTACTGCATAATCAAATCTTTTTACTTTTTCATTCCTTAAAACCCATATGCTACTTTCCTTCAGTAAACTAGCGTATATACACGGATCCCCTTTATGAAACTAGCGTATACACAGAGATCTAGATCTGTCATTAAATCTTCACTTATATTATTCCATCATTCATTCATCAGATGTTCAATAAACAGTAAACATGTGCAGTAAGAACAGAATAAACCATCACATAAAGAATCACACATGAACACCAGAATTTTTAGGTGGAAACCCAAATCGGGAGAAAACCACCGTTGCAGTTGCTCAGCCTTCAATATTTTATTATAGAGAAAACATCTTACAACATATGTGCTGGCGCAGACTTGACCAGCACGCAGGCACCCACCTGCGCTCGTTTACCAGCCTCTCCTGGAAGGGAGCTCCAACCCCCGGACTCGTTTACCAGCCTCTCCTGGAAGGGAGCTACGACCCCCCGATCTCGTTTACCAGCCTCACCTGGAAGGGAGCTACAACCCCCTGACTGAAGGCTACAACCCTCAGCACCTCTATGGACCACATTTCATCAATTTTCACACCGGATCCAACAACTTCAATAGAACACCACTTGCAGGCCACATTTCATCATACTTTCAGACTGGACCCTTTCCATACTTTTAAGCACAAACATACATCACCAACAGATACTTATCAACACAGATCAGATAGCAGAAACACAGCAGAACAGATCAGATATTTCATACCCCTTGCTTCAGCAAACCCTAGTTTGCATACGCGCTTTCCATTTACTGATGTCGCGTATATACGCGCTTCCGTCCACACAAACCAGCGTATACCTCAGTGTATATTTTATTGTGCATACGCGCTTTCTCTTCGCTGAAGCCGCGT
Source organism: Pinus albicaulis (assembly GCA_034641835.2). NCBI lineage: Eukaryota > Viridiplantae > Streptophyta > Pinopsida > Pinales > Pinaceae > Pinus > Pinus albicaulis. The sequence goes on from JAXQQM020086807.1 coordinate 111,974, forward strand.
ATATACGCGCTTCCTCCGCGGCGAAGTAGCGTATAGATCTTCAATCATTACAGAGCAACATACTTCATCAGATCAGATATTCAGTTCAGATCTACCCTTTTGCTTCAGACAGATGTTCACCTAGATGCTCGCCTCATCACAGATCTAAGCCTTCCATAATCAGATCTAGAAAATACAAAAGCAATTCAGATCTAGATCCCCTTCTTCATCATTGGTGCATCATACATTCAGATTTATCATTCAAGTGTAACCCTTTCCATTCAGATATACTTCAGAGAGAAGTATTCATTCAAGCTCAGACATCTTGCACCCACACTCATATTATGCACAATGAATTTGTTCTCCTTATATAGGTTTATCCTTTTTCAATACCATGAGCCCCTTTTTCAATACCATGGGCCAAAACAATACCATGAGCCCAAAACTACCTGGACGGGGTCAACTAGGCGGATCATTACCCAATACAATGGATCAATACCATGGTGGTTACCCTTGGTTTTGCACTTTTTGAGCGCTTTAGCCCATACGCGACTTGGCACGTTCTTTTCCGCGTGCATACGCGACTTCCCCTAGGCCAATCCGCGTATACCAAGAGACATACTCTTTTTCATCATAGATTTAGCACTTGCTGACTTTTTTTCTTCACTGCCTTCTGTACACACTGCTGATACATCAGATTTACTATATTCTATCAATCACAACTTCATCAAGTAAGTTGCCATCTTCTTCATCAAGTGAGTTGCCATTCAATGACAACACTTAGCATCATCTTGCTAACTAACATCATATCACATCAGATTTACATCGATTACCAAGTCCATCAAGTCAAGCATAACTTCATCAGGTGTATTGTCATCAAGGACAACACATGTCAACTGTCACATGTCTTCATCTTCATTCAGTGGGTTGCCATCAAGGACAACACTCTGCATCATATTTCCAACAATCTCCCCCTTTGGACTTGATGGCAACCATGATGGTGTTTGGTTACCACAATAGATAAGTACAATGACACCATGTCACTCTCCCAATTCTTTGACACCATTATCTGCATTCAAACACCATTTCACTCTCCCCCTTTGACATCAAGGGCAAAGGGAAAAACCAATGTCACTCTCCCAAATATGTGACACCATTCTGTCTCTTCATTCAAACCCCATATACACACTCTCCCCCTTTGACATCAAGGGCAACGGGCGGATCAAAACCAACGCACTCACCCCCTTTTCTCCTCATGTAGAAGAAGTGTTCTGTAGATCTGATGTGTGCTGAAGTAGCCAAGCTCCCCCTGAGTTCATGCTGAATCTTTAAACATATTTTTCAATAAAGTACATGACTCTTCCTATCACCAAAGACTCATACTTACATCAAATATCCAACCAAGTGGATTTACATATGAGACTTAAGTACCCAACCAAGTGGGTTTACACATTTCAATTCAGCTACCCAACCAAGTGGGTTTACAAAATTTGACTCAGCTACCCAACCAAGAGGGTTTACAAATTAGACAAGTCCTTACATGACTGAATATTACAATTTTACATCATGGATCTCAACATGACCTTTTCATCAAACTACAAATATAACTTTAAGACCAACACCAGAAAGTCCTCAAGAAAGAGAACATATTTCAGAACCATCATAATGCCAACACTGCATTATACTAAGCAAAGCTAATGCTCCCCCTGAATCTGTGCAACCAAGCAATCTTTCCAAAGACTAAGGCTCCCCCTTAGTTTGTGCATCCTGAAAACTTCCACCAACAAATAATCAAGGCATCTTCATCAAAACATTAGAAACATAATTATGAGAACTGGAACACTACCAGAGATACCAAACAGTATCAGAGATACCAAACAGCACTGCAGCTGTGCTGAAGAGAGCTGAAACCAACCAAAAATTTCCAGCGACCAAACATACGCGGTTTTCTGTGCAGGAACTCGCTTATATACGCGACTGTGTTTCAGGAAACCCGCGTATCCCAAGCCATCTTCTAAATTTCAACCAGGTCTGATTCTTTGTGAGGCAAAGACAGTGTTCAGCTTCTTTCTCAGATATTTGAATGCTTCTCTGGACTACAGATAGATAGAACAGTGTAGTTGTGTCTTCAAGCGTCATCCAACGGTTGTATCATAAGCATATTAGGAACCAAGCCTTCAGATTCTTTGCAGCATCAATACAATCTTTCCAAGAGAGATTCTCATATCAGAATAGCATCTTCACATAGGTGTCAAGCAATCATCCATGTGGTCCAACATCACCATGATCTTCAAGATTTAACATGAAGTAGCATATGTAGGCAAAAGATCTCTCAACCATAGAACACACTCTGCATGATTTATTTCTGAATCAAATGACATCCAACTCATCCATGTGTGAGTACAAAGGATACTTATCAGCAACCAGGGCTCAAAAACTCATCATAATAAATCATGTACCAAGACATCATCATTTGAGCATGAGTATCACAAAAACCAAAGAACAAGCAGTCATATTGCCAACAATACAATCATTAGTATTCAACCTGCTGCTCCCTCTAAACCAATGCTCTTCCTTAGCTTGCAATCTGAAGCACCTTTCAACAGCACGTCATCAACAACAATCTCTGCATGATCTGTCCTCATCTCTAAATTATAAGACTTTCATCTCAACAACGAGTGCTCTTCATCATAAAGCAACCAGGCTTCATCCATAATGTTCAACATAAGAACCCATGTATCATTTCATTATTATGAGTATAACCAGTATAATGCTAACAGTGCAATCATCAGCAGTCAGACTGATGCTCCCCCTGGACCTCTGCTCCAGATCTTCAGTTATCAGATAAATTCTTTTATCATCAATGCATACGCGACTGTGTCTGCTGAAACTCGCGTGTGTACGCGACTTTTGTGAATATAACTCGCGTATGGAAAGTGTAATATAGAAAATTTTACACCTTCATCTCCTTCTGCAATTTTACCTTCAGTTCCTGTCTTTTCTTCACACCAGATACACTGTCAGAAATACATCTAACCAGAATAATCAAATCAACCATGAGAGTCATCATGCATTGCTCCCCCTGTGATGATACATTACTAAATCTCCTAATGTATCCCACATCATTCCTGCAGTCAATCAGAGAAGTAAGCTTCCAGAAGCGGATGACTGCAGTAGGGTCTGAATTCCCTACGTTTCTGATCGGTCCTCCTTCTTTTTCCAAATTTGCTTGAGCTTTCCAACTGTGTGCTAAAAATTGTCCACTTTCCCAGATCTGTTCATCCTGCATTCTTTTTCTACATGTCCATACTTATTACAAGCATAACATCTCATGTGGCCAGAGAAATAAGCATAAGAATCATAATGAGTATTTCTATTCTTCCTCCTTTTACAATCAGCTGCTTTATGTCCATACTTGTTACATGAAAAACAATATCCCTTGAAGAAGCTAGAGTACCTTTCTGAGTAGAACTTGTTTGTTTGTGGCTGAAATGATCTGCTCCTGCAATTTGCTGCAACATGCCCATAATTATGACATTTAAAACATTCAACGTTCTTGAATGAATTCTTTTGAGAATTCATGATTGTTGGTTGAGCTTTTGTCTCTTTCAACACTTCAGGTTTTGCATTGACATCCTCTGAATTTTTGGCACTTCCTTGTGAGCTAGATTCTCCTTTAACGGTTTCATGGAAACCAAGACCATGTTTGATAGCAGGAGACCTTTGATTACTCAGAATATTGTCCAAAATATTAGTACTATCATGAAACCTCAAAATTTTAACCTTTTCTTCCAATTTACCTTTGAGAATGTTTACCTCAACCTCCAAGGCTTGACATTGCTTTGTCATGCTTTCTTCTTTTCTTCTTCCATCTTCAACTTGATCCTTCAGATTTAGGATCTCTTCTTTCAGCCAATTCTCGTTTTCTTCACATGTTTGTTCCAGCTCTTCATTCTTCTTATTTGATTTTTTCAGATCTTCTTTGAGAGAGATAATTTCTGCTTCAAGGCCTTCCTTTTCAAAGGATTGTAGAGGTTCCTCATTCTCCTTACTTGATGCTTCTAGCTCTGCTTGCAGAAAGATGATAGCAACTTCAAGTCCTTCATTCTTCTTGCTTGATTTTTCAAGATCTGCTTCTAGATCTTTAATTCGATTGGATGCATAAGTATGAAACCTTTGATACTTGTCCACCTGTTCATTCAACATTTCTATTTGATCTTTCATTTGTGAGATCATCTCTTTATAGATAGTTTCTTTCTTATTGTATGAACTTTGTAGTTCTTCTTCTTTAATCTTGAGAGCTTCTTCTAGATTCACAACTTTACTTTCACTATCTTTACTATTGTTTGCACAGAGAAGAGTATTACAAGTGGCCTTCTCCTTTTTCTTCTTTGCCATGAGTGCTTGTAGATCTTTGTCAGAATCTGTTTCATCTTCAATTTTTGCTATACATGATTTCTGAGGTATCTCCTTTCCTTGAGTAACCTTCTTCTTTTGCTTCTTAGTCATGAGCACTTTCAGATCTTGGTCAGAATCTTCTTCATCTTCACTGGACACTTCATCATCATCTTCTTTTGCATAATAACTCTTTCTTTTCTCAAATTGTTTCCCTTTACCATGCTTTTCTCTATAAGGAAATTTAGCAGCATAATGACCAACTTTTCCACACTCAAAACATTTGAAGGGAAGCTTACCTTTGAATCTTCCAGTACCTAGTTGGAGCTTTCTCACGAAATTTGCTTCTTCTTCATTGGATATATAGTTGGATTCTTTGACAACTTCCTTTTCCTTTCCTTTTGTAGATGCCTTAAAAGAAGCTTCTCTTACTTGAGAAGGATATCCTTGTCTCATTTCAAAAGCAGTCAGAGTACCATGTAATTGAACAATAGTAAGCGATTGCAGATCTTGCCTTTCTTCAATAGCTGAAACTTTAGAGTCAAATTTTGAAGTCAATGATCTTAAGACCTTTTCCACCAGAGTAGTATCAGTTATGGTTTCACCCAAATTTCTCATTCGATTTACAATATCATCCAGACGAAGAAAGAAACTGGCAACACTCTCATCACTGTGCATCTTCAAATTTTCATATTCAATTCTAAGAGTTTGGAGTTTTGCACTTTTTACCTTTGTGTCTCCTTCATAGCTTAGAATGATTTTGTCCCATATTTCTTTTGCTGAATGTAGCTGCATCACTTTAGCAAATTCTGATTCGGACATGCTTCCTAGCAAGACATTTACTGCTTTGGCATTGGTTTCATACTTCTTCCTTTCTGCTGCATCAGTAGGAATACTTGCCGGGTATTGATAACCTTCTTCCACGATTGCCCATACATCTACACCAAGACTTTGCAGATATGCTCTTGTACGTACCTTCCAGAATATCAGATTGCTTCCATTGAATAGAGGTGGCTTTATAGACATTACTCCTTCTTGACTTCCCATTGCGACGGATCTCCTTTAAGCGATCAAGCTTCTACACAAGGACCCCCTCTGATACCAATTGTTGGGAAAAATACTGAGAGGGGGGGGTGAATCAGTATTTACTGCATATTCAAAACTTTTTACTTTTTCATTCCTTAAAACCCATATGCTACTTTGCTGAAGCCAAGTAGCGTATACACGCGGATATCCTTCATAAAACCCGCGTATACACAGAGATCTAATTATGCCATTAGTTCTTCACTTATATCATTCCATCATTCATTCATTAGATGTTCTATAAACAGTAAACATGTGCAGTAAGAACAGAATAAACCATCACACAAAGCATCACACAAGAACACCAGGATTTTTAGGTGGAAACCCAAGTCGGGAGAAAACCACCGCTGCAGTTGCTCAGCCTTCAATATTTTATTATAGAGAAAACATCTTACAACATATGTGGTGGCGCAGACTTGACCAGCACGCAGGCACCCACCTGCGCTCGTTTACCAGCCTCTCCTGGAAGGGAGCTCCAACCCCCTGACTCGTTTACCAGCCTCTCCTGGAAGGGAGCTACGACCCCCCGATCTCGTTTACCAGCCTCACCTGGAAGGGAGCTACAACCCCCTGACTGAAGGCTACAACCCTCAGCACCACCTTGGACCACGTTTCATCAATTTTCACACTGGATCCAACAACTTCAATAGAACACCACTTGCAGGCCACAATTTATTATAATTTCAGACTAGACCCTTTTCATTCTTTCAAGCTCAACCATACGTCACCAACAGATACTTAACAACACAGATCAGATAGCAGAAACACAGCAGAACAGATCAGATATTTCATACCCTTTGTTTCAGCAAACCCTAGTTTGCATACGCGCTTTCCCTTTACTGATGTCGCGTATATACGCGCTTCCGTCCACACAAACCAGCGTATACCTCAGTGTATATTTTATTGCGCATACACGCTTTCTCTTCGCTGAAGCCGCGTATATACGCGCTTCCTCCGTGGCGAAGTAGCGTATAGATCTTCAATCATTACAGAGCAGCATACTTCATCAGATCAGATATTCAGTTCAGATCTACCCTTTTGCTTCAGACAGATGTTCGCCTAGATGTTCACCTTATCCCAGATCTAATCACTCCATAAACAGATCTAGCAAATACAAGTACATTTCAGATCTAGAGATCCCGCTTCATAAGTGCATCATAGATTCATATCTATCATCAAACCTTTACCCTTTCCATACAGATATACTTCACAGAGAAGTATTCATTCAAGCTCAGACATCTTGCTCTCACACTCATAATTTGCACAATGAATTTCTTCTCTTTATATAGGTTTATCCTTTTTCAATACCACGGGCCCCTTTTTCAATACCACGAGCCAAACCAATACCACGAGCCCAAAACTACCTGGACGGGGTCAATTAGGCGGATCATTACCCAATACAATGGGTCAATACCATGGTGGTTACCCTTGGTTTTGCACTTTTTGAGCGCTTTAGCCCATACGCGACTTGGCACGTTCTTTTCCGTGTGCATACGCGACTTCCCCTAGGCCAATCCGCGTATACCAAGAGACATACTCTTTTTCATCATAGATTTAGCACTTGCTGACTTCTTTTCTTCACTACCTTCTGTACACACTGCAGATACATCAGATTTACTTCATCAAGAACATATTCTATCAAGCACAACTCCATCAAGTAAGTTTCCATCTTCTTCATCAAGTGAGTTGTCATTCAATGACAAGACTTAGCATCATATTGCTAACTAACATCATATCACATCAGATTTACATCGTTTACCAAGTCCATCAAGTCAAGCATAACTTCATCAGGTGTATTGCCATCAAGGACAACACATGTCAACTGTCACATGTCTTTATCTTCATTCAGTGGGTTGCCATCAAGGACAACACTCTGCATCATATTTCCAACACGTAGCATACCACTTATCGACAATACTCAGCCTGTCGAGATTTTACTTATCAGGGTTTTACAATTTATCCATGCATGCATGTTTGTATATCATGATTTCTATCGGTGTTATCGCAGTACTGTGTTTTCGGTGGGTTGTGCCCAGTCCATGGTGTAATCTGTGCTACGAAATTACATTATAATCATTACGTTCGCTTATTTGTTCTATTGTCTATCTTCGGCTGTGAAGTACAATATATCTAGGAAATTAGCACTTAGTCTCATCTATATTTACGAAATTCCTTCTTTCTTTGATAAACACTGTAAGTTACAAAACTTAGCAATATTTATATTCCATTACTAAACTTCTCTATTTCCATTAAATACTGATAAAGAAAGAATGAAAGGTAACAAAAATTACGCTTACACTAACAGTTTTCATAGATATTTCATTTAGGAAAAATAGTAGAGAATTTCCTCTACAGTTCCACCACCTACTGTTCAAGCATCACATAATCTGTGTAAAAACATTGTAAGCTAACAGGCTATTTTGCCTACATCCTCTTCAATAATGGACCTACATCCAAAGTTCAGAATTAAATAGGCACTCAATGCACAGTTATACTTATCTGAATTTACTGAAGTTTAAGTCGTTGTCCACCCAACCATCAAGGGAGGCTATTACGTCCTCCGCTTGCCCCCTAGCCCAGAATCTGGATGGTGCCACGGGCAACAGTGGAAACTTTCTGCTATGACCTCTGGATGGCCAATCCAGTCACATTCAGACAATTTAGCTCTCAAGGGAATTGCAGAAACTATTTTCAACTGGACCTCCTCCAACTCTAGAAAATACTTCACCCTTCTTGCTCAGAAAAATAAAAATTACAGAACCCCCGCCCCTCTCCTGGGTTTTCCTTTTATCCCTAGAGGGGAGGTAACTATTTCTCCAATTGTTCCCAACCACCTCCTATTCTTGGAAATTTTTACCAGCAGCTTAAAAAAAAATTTACTTTTCATGATCCAATCCTCCTACTTAATTATTCTCAATAAAATAACTTGTTTGTTTTTAAATCTACCATAAAGCTTCAAGTCTTTTTCTTCAGCCAGAAATTCAAATAATAAAAGTCTCTAACTAGTTAATACTAGTTAACTCTAATGAGGCTGTTACATCCTCCCCCCCTGGAAGTAACGCCGTCCTCGGTGTCTCAGCCCAGCCTTGTGAATAGTTCCGGTTATGCTTCTCGCATAAAGTTCTCATCCTCCCAACTAGCTTCATCCAGTCCGAAGTGCTTCCACTGCACTTTCACCTGGATGATTGCTTGCTTACATAGCTCAATTTCTCTTCTGTCAAGTATGCGTTGCGGCTCGACCAGAAACTCGCCATCAGGTTCTACCTGAAAAACAAGTATTTTTCAGTCAGCATACCATATTTATTCAAAACCTTAAGTTAGGATTCCTATCCCTTTTCCCTACCTGAATACTTTGCCAATGAATCACATGTCTTTCATCATGTACATATCGCTTCAGTAAGGACACATGGAATACATTGTGTACTTGAATATGACTAGGTAAGGCTAGTCTATAAGCTACTGGTCCCACCCTTTCCAATATTTGGAAAGGTCCACAATATCGAGGAACCAATTTGGCACAAGAGGTCCATCTCATGGTACTCCTTTTGGGCTTAAATCTTACATATACGTGCTCTCCTACAGTTAACTCAAGGTAGGATCTTTTCTTATCTGCATACATCTTTTGTCTATCCTGTGCGGCCTTTAAATTCTTCCTTATCCTTTTAACTTCAGCTTCTATCTCAGCTAACATTTCGGGTCCCAACAATAGTTTTGTTTCTGAACTGCTCCAGTTTATGGGTGTACGACATTGCCTCCTATACAATGCCTCAAAGGGACTCATCTTTAAAGATTACTGATACCCATTGTTGTAGGAAAATTCCACCAGATGCAAGTAATCCTCCCATTTAACTGGTTGCTGCATCACATACATGCACAGCATGTCTTCCAGCACTTGGTTTACTCGCTCCGTCTGCCCATCATTCTGAGGATGATAGGCAGTACTAAAGTGTATCTGAGTTCCCAGACCGGTAAACAAGGTTTTCCAGAATGCGGATGTAAACTTAACATCTCGATCGGAAATTACAGTTTTAGGTATGCCATGTAACCTAAAATTTTCCTTCATAAATATATCTGCAATCTGCACTGTCTTGTATGTAGATTGTACCGGTATGAAATGGGAAGATTTTCTTAATCTGTGTACTACCACCATGATGGAATCATTTTGCTTCCTCGTTCATGGTAGCCCTGTGATAAAATCCAAAGAGATAACCTCCCACTTCCATTAAGGAATGGGTATGGGCTACAATAGTCCTGCAGGATGCTGATGCTCCACTTTAACCTGTTGACATTCCAAACATTTGCTTAGATATTCTGCAATGCTCTTTCGCATACCTGGCCAATAGTATACCTTCTGTATTGTAGTGAGCATTTTCTGATAACCCAGATGACCAGCATAATTACTGCGGTGATATTCATTCAAGATTAGCTCTTTAAGACCGGTACAGTTAGGTACATAGATTCTTCCGCGAAAGGTCAATACCTGATCTTTGTTCTTTCCAAATTCTGAGGACTTGCCTTACTGCTCATCATCCTCCAATTGCTGATACAGATATTGATATTCTGGGTCTTTCTGAGCTTCTTCTTTTAACTGTTCCAATAGTTGGCTTGCTGGTTGGCTGTAATATAGAGCATAAACATCATGTAGTTTTCTGCTCAATACATCTGCCACTCAGTTTTCCTTCCCCTTAACATGCTGGATTTCCATATCAAATTCACTCAGAAAGGCGTTCCATCTTGTCTGTCTAGAATTTAAATCTGCCTGCTTGAAATAATTTGTCAAACTGATATGGTCTGTTTTAAGTATGAATCTTTTACCCAGCAAGTAATGTCTCCATACTCGAGGAGCATGTACCACTGCTGTGAGCTCCAAGTCATAGGCAGAATATCTCTGTTCATGTTCCTTCAACTTCCTAAACTCGTAGGCTACCACTTTTCCTTCTTGAGTTAATATTGCACCAACTCCTTCTTTGTTGGCATCGATGCAAACCTCATAATCCTTTTCGGGGTCAGCTACCTTCAACACTGGTGCTGTGGTTAGTAGTTGTTTCAGCTTTTCGAAGCTACTCTGACATTCTTCTGTTCATTTAAAAGGCTTACCCTTCTTCTGCAAATATGTAATGGGAAAAGCAAACTTAGAAAACCCTTCTATAAACCTTCTATAATATCCAGCTAGACCCGTAAATGATCTAATGTATGCTACATTCTGAGGTATCCGCCATTCTATAATAGTTTTGATCTTCTCGGGGTCTACCGATATCCCCTTAGCTGATATAACATGTCCCAAATAAAAAAATTATGTTTTAAAGAAATCACACTTGCTAAACTTGGCATAAAGATGATGTCTCCTCAGCGTTTCCAAAACTATTCTTAAATGCTCTTTATGTTCTTCCTCTCTTTTTGAATATACTAGTATGTCATCTATGAAAATAAGTACAAAACTATCAAGAAAATGATGAATGATGCCATTCATCAACCTCATGAAGGTTGCTGGTGCATTAGTCAAGCCGAAAGGCACCACCACGAATTCATAATGCCCATAACGTGTGTGGAATGTTGTTTTGCAGATGTCCTCGTCCTTGATCCAAATCTGGTGATACCCAGATCTTAGATCTATCTTAGAGAACACCTTAGCCCCTCTCACTTGATCGAACAGGTCATCGATTCTTGGTAAGGGGTATTTTTTCTTAACTGTCAACTTATTAAGCTGCCTGTAGTCCATGCACATGCGTAAAGTTTCGTCTTTCTTCTTAACAAAAAGAACTGGTGCTCCCCAAGGAGACACACTTGGGCGAATATAACCTTTGTCCATTAATTCCTGTAACTGTATCTTTAGTTCTGTTAATTCTGGGACACTCATTCTATAGGGTGCTCTTGATATCGGGGTGGCTCCCGACAGCAATTCAATGGTGAAATCAATATCCCTTTTGGGTGGAAATCCATGAATGTTTTCTGGAAGCACATCCAAGAATTCATGTACCATAGGAATATCCTCCATTATTGGAGCTTTTTCCTTGGAATCTGCATATCCTACTTGGATGGCATACATCTGACATCCTTTCCGGATACACTTGTCCAATTGAGATGCTGTTATGGGACGTAGTTGTACAGGTTTTTTAATTCCTTGAATTTCCTTACGCATACCATCTTGCATTCTGATATGAATAATCCTTTCCTTGCAGTCCACTAGGGCCCAACGTCCTTCCAGCCAATCCATGCCCAACAATACATCATATGACCCCAATGGTAAGATTTTAAGTCTACTTGTAACTGTTGCTCTGCTACTTCTAGGACACAGTGAGGAATTTTCGCAATTACTTTACGCTTTTCCCCGATAGCTAATTGAACTAACCATGAGTTTTTGAATTTCTTCTCTTTTAAGTTACATGACTCCACTACTTTAGGACTTACATAACTTAAACTTGCTCCAGGATCTATTAAAATCGAAATAGGTTTGGTTAGTATAGTACCTTCCAGTTCAATCATTGTGGGCTGGAAATCAGCTTGTCGATCCTCCAAGGCTGCATTTATGTGAGGTAAATTTCGTGCCACATCTCCCACTGTATATGCCTCTTGCAGATTTGCTACTGTCTCACTTTTATTTCGTTGGGGACAATTTTTATAGTAATGAGCCTCTCCACAGCCCCAACACTGTAGGGGAGGTTTTGAAATATGTCCCTGTTCTGGCTTGTTGGATGCTTCCGTGGGCTTCTCCTCTGCTGGCCACTTAATTCTTTGATGATTCTTACCAAAATGCTTGTTTATGGCATTCTGTGTTGAACCTTTAAAGTTACCACTTTTACTAATTTTGAAAGTAGAAGTATTTTTCTGATTTTTCCTTGGCTGCCAGCTTTTTCCTCCTTCTCCCTTGACTTTATTTTGATGATAGCACATTCTTGCCTTACAGATAGCCTCATCCATGGTCTGCGGGTTAACAAATTATATCCTCTCTCTCATATGAGCAGGTAGACTGCTTAGGAACCTCTGAACCTTGGATTTTTCTTCATGAAGGTAAGGTACGTAACGAAACAAGGAGGTAAATTTTGTGACATATTCATCCATGGTCATCTGTCCCAACCGAAGATCATGGAACTCCTTAGCCTTGTCATCATAAAATCTCTCTGTCAAATACTTGTCCTTAAAATATTGCTGAAACAATTCCCATGTGATATCTCGCTCATCGATGCTGCGCACATTTTTCACCTCCTCCCACCACAAGGTGGCTTTTTCTCGTAACTGGTATATGGCCAATCTGGCCTTCAAATTGCTGCTGTACTCATATACCTGAAAGTATTTATTTATATTGATCAGCCATGCTTCAGCCACCTCTTCCACCTCACCATCAAATGTTGGTGGCTTGATCTTACGAAACTCCCCCTGCAATTCTACTTTCTACCTCTTAGGACCTTGCTGGTCAGACTCATTACATGACTCTGCCTCATTATAGTTTTTGTTTTTGCTCCTTTGAGAAGGAATCTTTTCAGTCCTGCCTGTGGTGTTATTTCTAGTTTATTGTTCCTCTTGTTCTATAGGAAATTCTTTCTCCGCACTGAGATGCCCCATCTCCTGATTTTGTTTGTCAGATAAACTTTTTAAGATCCTTTCTTGATCTTGCATCAAAATATCATTGTCCTTCCGAAATATCATCATCTCTTCTTGTAGTTGCTACACTGTATTTAACAGGAATGTAGTTTGCTGCTGCTATGCCTCAAGTAACTGACTTGTCTTTTGATGTTGTTCAACAGTTAGTTGAACCCACATTTATGGATTCATGACTGTTGGAGCTTCTAGTTGTGATTGCGACGCTTCAACGTCCCTCATGTCACGTGCTTCTTCTCAGTGCACTAAACACATGCACAACTTCACTGTTAGTAGACCCTTAGGATCCCAGTGTAGCACTTGGCTCTGACACCACTTGTCACATCTATTAACATTAAAAGATTACCATAAAAAAATTAATCCTTGTACTTTTATCTGTCAGCAAATCTACTCCTGTACTATGGACCAGAGTCATAAGCGCCATGAATATGGTGGTTTCCATTGCAAATGATTTGATCAGCATATAATATATATTTTATTTTGGTCATGTGTTAATAAGGTTCTGGCTCTTACTGCATAAATTTTTGATACATTAAACTTGCAACAATTGTTATCCTCTTGGTTTTTGAGCCTATGGTTAATTTCGCCAACTGTCGTATTAAATATACTGATATGCTATGGTGATCTCTCGGGATATGTTGTGCCACATGGCCATGTATTCGGCCTCCAAACAGTGGCCTATCATAAATAGGTTATTTTTCAGCGTACTGTGCTTACAGGTGTCGATTTTTCCCTCGGGAATTCTCCATCTCCCTCCAAAGGGTAGGAGAATGACTTCGGCACTCTTTGTTAGACTCTCAGTGAGCTAAGAGGGTCTCTAGGCTCGACTGTTAGTCGACGCACAGGGAGAATTTGCAGGCTCGACGCTGTTTCAAGCAGTTTACAGTGCGCACCATACGTGGCTCGCTGCCTAGGGTTTCAGATGGCGTGTTCTGCAGCTTAATTTTCTCCGCTCGATTCCTTATAAACATTCAGGTTGTCTCACGGCTACAACTCCCGTGTTTTTCCTATCCATTTTCATTTGCTTTATGTGTGTGCTTTGGTTTTCTATACACGAGATCGATTAATCTCTCGTAAAACTATTTTCCAGGTTTTATTTTCGATGGTGCAATGCTCGTCTGCACTACAATGACCCCAGGCGGGACTTACCATGGAGATTTACGACCCTTTTGTCGCATGGAGGGTAAAATCATTCGTCCAAACCCCGTTGTAAGCCCACTGTGCAAGTTAGTTTTCTTTTCTTTTCCTGCTGTCAAGGGTTTAACCCCCATGGTTTGGTTGTTTGTTTTGTTTAACATAGATGGCTTCAGGCCATTATCTCTTACAGGTATATTTCTTTCATTCCTGCCGTGGATTAATTTCGTAGAATGCTGTTTAATGGGTTCGTTTTCTACCCAACACTCTTGCATTTTTATCCCTTTGCTAATGGTCGCCCCGCATTCTTCTTTTGCAGGTATGAGAAGTCAAACCCCTGTCCTATTCTTTAATTGGAATTTCCATGGCTATATCGACTGATGGATTTCCACTCCACGGCACAGGTATTTGGACTTGTTCTTGATGAGCGGAGCCCTCTCCTTGTCGAGGCCTGAGTTTTGGTTTCCTAAATTCTCTGTTCTTATTTAGATGTGGGTCTTTACATCAGTTTTAAAGGATGTTTCGTGATCTTGAGGAGCCCAGCTTCGTAGGTGACTGTGGTTTTCGTATTTATGTAATATTTATTCTGCTTGGAGCAGATGGGGGTTTACTTCCGGACAGTTTACTTTCTTCAGACCCTATTTCCTTCGTTTAATTGTATTTTTACTTTGGCTTCGGTGACTTATTCAACCAGGGACAATGAAATTAAGCGTCGAATTTCATTGTTTTTTGTTCGTGCTGAATATTACTAGTTCCTATGTGTGACTGTCGATTGTATTGCTATTTTGTCGTTCTTTGGAATTCTTGAATGCAGCCTATCATCGTTTTTTGAATACAGATTTTACTTTATATGATCTACTTGTAAAGAGACTATGTTCCATATTTCGTCTTGCATGCAAATAAAATTTTATTACTGCGACTCTGTTTCATTTTCGAGCTGTCTCCTGAAAAGGATGGGTATGCATAGCAGACCACTTATCGACAGTACTCAACCTCTCGGGATTTTACTTATCAGGGTTTTACAATTTATCCATGCATGCATGTTTGTATATCATGATTTCTATCGGTGTTATCACAGTACTGTGTTTTCGGTGGGTTGCGCCCAGTCCGTGGTGCAATCTATGCTACGAAATTACATTATAATCATTACGTCCGCTTATTTGTTCTACTTTTTATCTTCGGCTGTGAAGTACAATATATCTAGGAGATTAACACTTAGTCTCATCTATATTTACAAAATTCCTTCTTTCTTTGATAAACACTGTAAGTTACCAAACTTAGCAATATTTATATTCCATTACTAAACTGCTCTATTTCCATTAAATATTGATAAAGAAAGAATGAAAGGTAACAAAAATTACGCTTACACTAACATTTTTCATAGATATTTCATTTAGGAAAAATAGTAGAGAATTTCCTCTACAGTTCCACCACCTACTGTTCAAGCATCACATAATCTGTGTAAAAACATTGTAAGCTAACAGGCTATTTTGCCTACATCCTCTTCAATAATGGACCTACATCCAAAGTTCAGAATTAAATAGGCACTCAATGCACAGTTATACTTATCTGAATTTACTGAAGTTTAAGCCGTTGTCCACCCAACCATCAAGGGAGGCTATTACGTCCTCCGCTTGCCCCTTAGCCAAGAATCTGGACGGTGCCACGGGAAATAGTGGAAACTTTCTATTGTGACCTCTGGATGGCCAATCCAGTCACATTTAGACAATCTGGCTCTCAAGGGAATTGCAGAAGCTATTTTCAACTGGACCTCCTCCAACTCTAGAAAATACTTCACCCTTCTTGCTCAGAAAAATAAAAATTACAGAACCCCTGCCCCTCTCCTGGGTTTTCCTTTTGTCCCTGGAGGGGAGGTACCTGTTTTTCCAACTGTTCCCAACCACCTCCTATTCTTGGAAATTTTTACAAGCAGCTTAAAAAAAAAATACTTTTCATGATCTAGTCCTCCTACTTAATTATTCTCAATAAAATAACTTGTTTGTTTTTAAATCTACCATAAAGCTTCAAGTATTTTTCTTTAGCCAGAAATTTAAATAATAAAAGTCTCTAACTAGTTAAATCTAATGAGGTTGTAACATAAAATGTGCTAAAAAGTACAAAAGTACCATGCATAAGGTAAACAGGACTGTCAGGCCATGACTTTCGTTTTAACTAGTTTTTTTTTTTAAATTTATTTTTCAGTTTAATGCTTTGACCCTTCTCATGCAATAAAGCTAATGATGAAATTCGCCCCGAATTCGACGAAATTACGTGGAATTAACGCCAAATAGGATGTTGTGCGGGAGAGTCACTGAAACTTAAACTTGAATATCATCTTTACTTTTGTGGTCGCTCACATTTCACAATTATTTTTGTTTATTTAATATAAAAATAATTGATTTCTTAATTTAATTATTACAATTGCCAAAAGTTACAAAATGCTCTGTACACTTGGAAATTTTTAATTAATATGATTTTTTTTGTTTAATTTTGTAAAAGGTGAGTAGATGGTACATTTGATTCTAAAATATTTTTGAAATAAAGTGTCATTGTAGTTTTGAAATATTTTTTTAATTGTACTTACTATCAATTTAATATTAAGGTATCTTGGTATAAATAAAAGTATACTTTTTATTAATAGAGTACAAATTATTTAAGTATTTAATTTTGGGTAGAGAATGTTTTAAATTTCTCACATATAAATATGTTGAGAGTTAAATTTAAATTATTTATAATATATTTGATAATTTAAATTATTTTTAATATATTAGATAAGTGTAATTTTTTAATGTTTTTTTGGGTAAGATAAAATTACATTTATATAATTTATTAAGGTATTTAAAATTTCATTATTTAGATTATACTATTATGTTTATTTATTATTTTATATTATTAAATATTGCGCTGCAATTGCAAAATACTCTTAATTTTAAAATAATTTTTTAGAACACGATTGAGTTGAAATAAATAAATAAGTTAAATATTAATTGCATTTAACCAATACTAATTACATAATAACAATACAAAATAAATTAGTAATTATATGAAGATATGAAAACTCTATATGTCATTTTAAACTTACAATCAACAAAGCAATTTTGCGAAGCAAAAACACAACAATCCTTACATTTGACTTATATGCTTATTACTGAATAGCAAATATATTACTGAATTTTAGTTCTAGTATAACATAAATTTTGTCTATATAATATTAACTCATGGTAGAGTAACAAAAGCTATTTACAATTCAGATTTTTCCATAATAATTTAAGCTTAAATTTCCATGGTTAATAATATTATTTAATGCATATATTAATTATTTTTATAATTAATATTTTTTTAAATGTGAATTGTATTAAAATGACTTTACATTACATTTTAGCTCATTCTTAAAATAAAATAAAATTTATATACTATATAATTAACTTACTTTTACTTAATTGTACATTTTTTTAAAATTCATAAATACATGTATTATTTTTTAAAATAATTTTTTAGAACATGGCTGAGTTGAAATAAATAAACAAGTTAAATATTAATTACATTTAACCAATACTAATTACATAATAACAATACAAAATAAATTAGTAATTAAATTAAACTAAGTAGCAAGAACTAAAAATAAAATTAAATATTTATTTAAAAAAAATTATAGTATAGAAGATGTATAAATATTATGCAAATTAAATTTATAAGAACTTCATCATACCTAAATATTATACAAAAAATTATTGATAATAATAATTTAAGTGGAAACTTATTTTAAAAAATAATTTATTATATTTATTTATCATAATTTACTAAATTTACATTAATAAAAATTATATAAATTAAGAGTATTTTGCAATTGCAGTTCAATATTTAATAGTATAAAATATTAAATAAACATAATAATATAAAATAATAAATAAACAAGCTATTAGCACAAATAATTTAAAGAGAAGTGGCAGATTGAACAAAATAAATATCTACTATATATATTTATCAAGTATTAAATTATAATTAACTTAAATAAAAACTTATTTTTTAATTATAATATATTTATAATTAGTTAATCTATGATTGAGAATTTTAAACGTGATAGATTCCAATTTTAAAGTGTTATCCATATGTTCTTACCAAGTGAATTAAAAATGCACTGAAAATAATTACTCATAAACATACTCAAACTCAAATTGTAACATTTCTATATTTATATTAAGGGGCAGGGAGTCGCTACTTGTAGCCTTGTTAATAAAACATCAGACAGAATTGGATGGTAGGCTAATGATACCATCAACGTGATACGTGGTCGTAATTTTAATTTGGTAAAGAGATAAACAAGAATTAGAATAATAATATAAAAGTGGCGCGAATAAACTTCCCTTCTAATACATGTGATATACATGCAAGATTTCAAGAAATTCTTTAGAGCACTCCACCGCATGTGATATACTTCCAAGAAACCAACTGACTTCATTGGATTTTTCCCACCAGAAAGATCTTGAAACTAGAAAGGACTAGGACAATATGGTACACGTGCATCATGGTCTAGTTAGAGTGTCATTAAGGGAAATTGTGTCGCCCCACTTGCTATTATTGATTGGATTGAATATCCCCCTGAATTCACAACTTAACCTATGATATAATTCATGTGGTAGTTACTTTTTAAAATGGGTGTTAATTTATTTACAAGTTGGATGAAAATGATAAAGAATATATAATTGTTAAAAGTTCCTATGTATAGGTTTGTATAAAGTGGTTGAATTATATTATTATAATGTTAAAATAATTTAAAACAAGATAGGCTGCAAAGCAGCAAGTCCCTACCGATAAATTGGACAGTGTTAAAAAAGTTTACAACAGCAGTGATTGCCTGTAGTATGACCAGCGCTAGGGCCGCGTTTCTCTTTTGTAACCTCAACAATTAAGCTCAGAAAGTCTCGAATTGTGCGAGGAAGAGGTAGTTTACAGTGGCATAGACTAGCAACTGCTAATCCTTGTTGTCAATTTCGCCTACTTTGTCTGCTATAACCAAAAATTTACAGAGTCATCCCCTAAGGAATTGCACTCTGGGTGGTCGAGTGTCAAAATGAATGAGCTGAAGTGTTTTAATATATTTAAATTAAGAATTAAAACTCTAATTAAAAATAGAAAATAAATACAGTAAAGTGATAAATAAAGTTAAATTAGAAAAGGAAAGGCAACTGAAATTAGAAACAAGGAAAGGCAACTGACAAGTGGCTCTTACATGCAGCCATGTGGTCAGGCTTTCTGGATCATCAGCGTTGGGCTCCGACCTGAGAGTCTTCAGCTGGATAAGGGTGGTTAAACATCTGATCCAGGAGGTAGAGTTATAGCTGTCGGTCAGTTCACCGCCATGATGTTCTGCGGGGAAGCGCTTTGACAAGCTACGCGTAGGTGATTGTGGCGTCCAACAGAAATCGCAGCCTAGCACAATCCTCTTATTCTTCACAGCCTCACTATGGCGAGCGAAATAGTTTTAAGTCGAGCCTAACAGACCAGTTCAGGTACATATGAGCACTACTTGTTTCTTTTTTTGTTTTTAAGGGCATGGACGTAATTTGTACGGTTCTTATGACCACCAGGTTCTTCAACAAGGCATCCATAATCACCAAAGGTGACACCCAACCCAACAATTCCTCTCATGTTAGCCACTGGAGACTCTGTTCCATCCAACAGATCGAGGAACTGAAATCCCTTATAAGAACAGTGCCCATATTCTCCTGCTGAATCACTAGCAACATCACGAATGCACAACAACGCACATTCTCCACTCTCCAAGCACAAACCATGGACCGGAGGCTCAGCTCCCATGGCTTCCAAATACCCGTAGCATCGATCTCCGTCTTCTCCATGCTGACTGTCATCGCATGGCTACCATTTTACGACAGGGTAGTGGTGCCCATCGCAAGCCGGCAACTCGAAACAACTATACAGAGCCGACAACTCGAAACAGCTATGCGTTCCAAAATATGGAACAAACCCCAGTTTTTGATAGGGTTAGAGATATCCAGGGATCCGGTATTTTACAGGATTCGAGATTTCCAGCGGTTCAAAGTTGATGTTGCATAATAATGGTAAAAGAGAACAATCCAAGAAGTTTAGACAATACATGTCTATTTCAAGGTTGGCTTGTGTAACTTCTGGAAGTGCCATATCTGACGTAGATTGGCCTGTGGATAATTTAACAAAGTTATTATGCATTCCACCAAATAAAATTCGCTAACAAATTTATTAATGATCGGCTTGCAGGTAGCCTGGTCGTTGGAAATAGAGTAATTAATGCATTCCACCAAATAAAATTTGCTAACAAATTTATTAATGATCGGCTTGCAGGTAGCCTGGCTGTTTAAAATAGAGTAATAAACACAGTGGAGGAAAGTGGCCTCTTATACCAGAGTACAATTTCAGAGTACAATTTCATAATAGTATATGTCGAAGAAAAGGTGCAAATATCTAATTTTTTTAGTCCTTTTCTTCACTGATTCAATTCAATTAATTGTGTCCATGTAATACAGTTTAGCTTGCAGACAAATATTCATTCTTGTTCACAGAATCAGGTTCACAGAATCAAATCTAGAAAAAACTATGTAATATTCAAAATAAGGGAAAAATAACATGATGAAAACGACTGAATAAGTAATAACTATCACTTTTCCATTGTCATATGAGATTGAAGAAGAGGAAGATTGAGAAAAGAACCAGTTACTGTTTGAGTTGTTGGTTATCGAGTCATAGATTCAGTAGGAAGAGCCAGTACTAGTTGTTTAAGCACCAGTACCACCACCATAAGCATCATTATATCCACGAATATTACCCAGCCTACGTTCTACAGCCTCCTTAGCTAGCCAACCTGTTAAAGCCTGAGTAGCTAGCCAACTG
The DNA here is from genome assembly GCA_034641835.2 of Pinus albicaulis. Taxonomy (NCBI): domain Eukaryota; kingdom Viridiplantae; phylum Streptophyta; class Pinopsida; order Pinales; family Pinaceae; genus Pinus; species Pinus albicaulis. The sequence goes on from JAXQQM020086807.1 coordinate 133,046, forward strand.
GTTTAATATGTAAGCAGTAAGCGGCTCTCATAGGAATATAGCTTGTCTACAATATCTGCAATATGCTATCAGACTTTCGCAATATGTTATCAAACTTCCTCTCTGCAATTTCTGCAATATGCTATCAGACTTCCTCCTATCAATTCCATCCTCCTAGCGCAGAGAATTCCATTATCAGCGCAGAGAATTCCATTATCGGAATGCTATCAGAATGTTTCGCCTGGCAGAGGACGACGAATTGTCCAGGCACATAACAACCAACTCTCCAGACATGTGCCTACCTACCTACCTTTAGGATAGCCTACCTACATCTAGGATAATAGACAACACATCAGGCCATGCTGCCATGCATTTGCACGTGTTGCCAAATGCATCTACCAGGTTGAAAAAAAAGCATAATTTTTTACCATGTCCAAAAATGTATATGAGTTTTCTGACATAAAATGTTTAGAATTAATGCTAACTTGAACATAGCATTACTTCATTTGAACTTAAAATTTTTCAAAATGAATTATACATATCCCAAGTTTTGGCTTCATTGGCCTCGATATGAGGCCAAATAAGATGAAAATTCCATTGATTGGTGAAATGAAAAAATAGAAAACCTTGATTGGCAGAATGGTAGGGACACAATATATAACGAACTATAGTTTAAATAACGAACTATAGTTTAAAAGTTAAAAAGTGTATTAAAATATGTGCCATGTTTATTGTGAAAGACCATTTCGATTACAATAGTCCCCGATAGGGACTAATAAAATGTATTGAAAATGACAAAGAATATATAACTAGCTCTTGGTCATTTTAATAAATGACTCGATGGAACACCGAAGGGGGGACGACACGACAACAACACAGACGCGGAGGAGTTGATGCACGTGGGAAGCAGCTGAGAGCAAGAGGGTGGGAGCAACGGCCAAGTGTCAAATTTTTGAGAGGCTGGAAGGGAAAAAGGTAATTATATATGAACTGCTTTATAAAATGGCTACTTTATATAATTATATATGAATTGCTTTATAAAATGGCTACTTTATATAAGAGAAGAGTAAACGTATGGGTGCTTTATAAACTACTACTTTATATGGATTTATAATGTTTAGATTTAAAATATTTTTGTTAATAATTTAAATATTATAAATGAATATTAAAAATATATTATTTAAAAATTGCAGATTTATATTACATAAATGAATTTTTTTTTCAAAAACTACTTTATATGGATATATAATATTTAGATTTAAAATATTTTTGTTAATAATTTAAATATAATAAATAAATATTAAAAATATATTACTTAAAAATTGCATATTTATATTATATAAAACAATATTTTTTTTCAAAAATATATTTTTCATTCATTTAATTAATTTTTTCTAAAAAGATATTCGTTTAAATTTTAATTATTAATTTTTTTTTAAAATAAAAAATAAATAATATTTACTCTTTGTTTTTTTTTGGGACGGAATCACCTCACACATAATTTCTGAAATATCTGTTCCTCACCTTGTTTACACAATTCTTAGATTTCCTTGCCTTGGGCAATTGTTCACCTATCTCACGTAAATACCTTAGCCCATCCAACTTCATGAATTAAAATAAATTTCAGACGAAGAATAAATTAATGATGGAATGACTTGGATGGTTGAGTAATTTAGACATCGTGTTCCAAGCATCGAATCAAAGCCTATCCAAATCAGCGATTTATGCATCATAAATTATCTCTAATGATAAGCATGATTGAAATTTACAGAAAATTATAATTTACACGGGGCAAGGTTCTGCAAAATATATGCATTAAAAAAAAAGACATGAAAACTATGAATGGGTTTTACGCAAAACTATCTACGCACAGCTCCATTCCATTTCCATTTCTGTTCATTGAATGTAACCCTGGCTGGTAATATCCACATCACGGTTCCCACTAGACGGCGGTGGCAGGCGGCTCAATGGATTATTTACCGGAGAAACGTCCCTGGCGAGGGCATCGGCACTCTGCGATTGGCTGGCAGGCGGGTGATGCTTCGGCCATTGTGGAGCATCCTTGTCCGTTCCGTGAAAATTGTTAAAAAATGGGTGGAAAGATTTTACCTTAAATTAGCATCTCCCAAGTTTCTATGTCTGAGAAGAAATCAACCAATAGTTAGAAAATATTTCTAGATATTTAAGGAAACCGAAATTAACAAAAGCACGTCATACTTCTAAATTAAACCATATGAAATTTAGTGATGAATATTAACAAAACTTTGGTGGGATTATCGAAGAACAAGGGAGATTGACATATCTTTGAAACACATTGTTGCTTATCGGTCTTGCAGAAGTAGAACTCTAAATGGAAGTTTAAATACTTAGACAGAGACACAATTCTAAATGCGCTCGTGAAGAGAAGTCGATAAGGGAAAAGTACCTGGGTTACTCCACACGAGAACCGAGCCAAGAAATGAATTTATGTGGCTATGCAGGCCCAAGTAAAAACTGAACTGTGGCATAAACAAATGAACAACAATAAAAATTTGAAAATGAAAAATCTGAGGATGAATAGGAGTAGTGGAAAATCAAAATAAAACTAAATTGAATTCAGGAACAAATGCTGGTGATTACCTATTAAACCGAAATCGTGAGAGATTTTACAATGGAGAAGCTATTACACCTCATACTCGGAACTTCGAATTCGTGCCATGAAGTCTCCAAGAGAGGAGAGGAAAGAATCAATAGGAAGGTAGGAAATGAAATCGTATGTGCAAGAGTAAATAGGAAAAGTTCAAACAAAATATTTAATCCAACCTATCGAATGAGAGTAATACAGAGGAAAAGCACAGACAACGGAACTTACCAGTCAAAAAGAAGTTTGAAGAAAGCACTGGTTCGGGCCATTCGCATGGCGGAAGCTACTCCGAACGTATTCGGGCAGAGTAAACCAATTTCTTTTCAGAACAAAAAACCAAAGAGAGAAATGAAGGGTGAAAATTGAGCGTTTTAATTAAAATTCTATTGTAAACCCTAGTCGATCGAAACCCTACAAGTGTCGACAGATTAATCAACATCACCCGGTTCCATTGCGTGAATTTCTGAGCACCAAACCATCACGTGAAGTTGTACAAGAGACTTACGTTAACGACAGGAAAAATTAAAGCACCAGACTGTCAAAATAATGACCATGTCCTTATCAAAGATTTCTCGGGGCTCAAGAAGTCGTGTTATTCGTGTTATGCGCTGGCCTGATGAATACGTTTCTCAAATTCGAAAAGGAGTAGGTGTAAAGAATTGAAGTTAGGGCGAGAAGAATTAATGGAACGACAACAATTTAATAGTCTATAGTCGATATCCATATCGTAATGTTTGACAGTAGCACGGACGACGGACGCAGAGGAGCTGACGCGCGCGGGAAGCAGCTGACAACAGGAGGGTGGGAGCAACCGCCAAGTGTCAAGTTTTGAGAGGCTGGAAGGGCGATAGGTGGAGCACAGAGATTGGCTGGGAGCACTGTTCATCCCAGCAAAGCTCATAATAGGAACGCCTTCGGTGTAATTATTAAAAGTTTCTTAGTGGTTAAGCTTGCAAAAAGTGATTGAATTGGATTATTATAATGTCAAAATCCCTTAAAATAAAAATGATTGAATTATATTATTATAGTGTCAAAATTTCTTAAAATAAAATGTTTTTATAATTTTTATAGATAAAAAATTATATATAAGGTTTGTTTATCTAAGAGATATTATGATACAAAGGTCAAGAAATTTTATGAGCTCAAGATAGGTTCTATGACGAAGAGTACACGAACAAGTTTTTGGGGTTGTTGAGGTATATGCCTTACCTCAAGGATGAGAAGATAAAGGTCCAAAGGTGCATTAGAAGATTGTCTTTAGCATTTAATGATCGGATTGGGTATGATGAGCCTCGGTCATTGGTCAAAGTTATTGAGAAGTTGAAGCACTGTTATGACTAGTCTAAGCACAAATCTAAGCCAAAGCAGGATTGGAAAGGTAATGAGAAGACTAAAGGAAAGTAAGCTAATAAGCGAGGAACACCTCATGATGCAGGTGATAAGGAGAACCTAGCACCTTATAAGAAGTTCAATGCGATTGACAGGGGAAATGGATTTCAGCCTTAGGAGTAGAATAAGGATAATGACAAGAAACCTTTGAGGTGTTGGACTTGTGGTGAGAGCATCACCAAAGTGAGTGTTCATTTCACTAGGGTGGTAGACCTTGGATTTATAGTGCCGAGGAGGCACAAACAATTGGGGATGTTGGGCATAGTATTCCTCAGATTTATGCAACACTGGATAACATGAAGGCTTATCATCAGGCATCCATTATCGAGATGGAAGGTAAGATTTGTGTCAAGTTGCTTCCATTTTGATTCATCCTGGAGCTAATTCTAGTCATATCAATGCTGACCTTGTGGAAAAGTTTTTCTTGGATAAAGAAGTGCACACAAAATCTTGGTTAGTGTAGTTGGTTGTATGGACCAAGAGAGGAGTTTATCATTGGGTGAGATTTTGTGCATTTGAGTTGAATGTTATGCCTACATCAACACATCTAAATGTGTTTCCTTTGGGATCATAAAGTATGCTTTTGGACTTGGATTGGTTGTTCATTCACAGGAATAAAGTGGGCTGCTATGATAACGCTATCAAGTGCATGTTGATGATGGTGAAAAGAGAGTCTTGTAGGGGACGAAGAAACCCACATCACCCAGAATGGTTATAGTGATGTAGAGAAATTGCAGTTGTCGGAAATGATGTTTTTTGTTTGCAGTGCATATTTCTAGCGACAAAGAGAAGGATGTTGAGGGTGAGGAAGTCCTGAAGATTTATTACATTTTTCAATAGTTTCAGGATGTGTTTCGTGCAAATATTTCATAGTTTCCTCCTCATAGAGAGGTGGACTTTTATTTAGTTGATGCCATGAATAACACCAACATCTAAAGCACCTTATAGGATGAGCACTCTGGAGTTTGTTAGGGGAATTTGAAGTTGAAAATGGGCCTCCTAAAAAAAATGTACAACCAAAATAAACTTTATAAGGACCAATAGGATTCAAGATGATGATGTCAACCATGGGGGATGATTCACCATTTTTTGAGTAAAAAAGTAAAAGATTAAAAATAATAAAATAATAAAACTACTTTTTCGACTAGTATTTTCAACTCATCTCTCTAAGGTTTTACTCAAATTTTGAGCGGGAGTACTTGTTGGATGAAAAATTTAATTCCTCATCCAAAGAGTGCCCATGTTCCATACTTTTGGTGGACCCTGCTACACAAAAAAGGAGAAATACATGAAAAATGTAATTGTAATTACGTTTTTCGTGTAGTATGATCCATAGAAAGTATGCATAATGGGTACTCCTTGGATGAGGAATCAAATTCTACATCCAACGAGTGTTTCCTCTCGAAATTTGAGTAAACCCATAAGGACATAAGTTGAAAATACGAGTTGAAAAAATAGTTTTTTCTTTTTTTCCCTCTAAAATTTGATGATGTAATCTAATCTTATTTTATTATTTCCATTATTATTTTATAATTTCCTTAGGAGGCCCATTTTAGACCTCAAAATTCCCCTAATGTGGTGGAATTGAAGCTAAAGATTAAGGAAATGCTTGATAAAAGATACATAAGGCCAAGTGTATCGCCTTAGGGTGCACGAGTATTATTTGTAAAGAAGAAGGATGGTACTCTCAGATTGTGCATCGATTACTGGTAGCTGAATAAGGTGAAAATTAATAACATGTATCCATTGTCACATATTGATGATTTGTTTAATCAGTTGAAGAGAGTTGCAGTATTCTCAAATATTGATATGAGATCAGGATAACACTACATGCGCATCAAAGAATAAGACATCTACAAGACTGAATTCCATACAAGGTATGGACATTATTAGTTTGTGGTGCTTCCTATTGGTATTACCAATGCGCCAACCACTTTCATGTGTTTTCTTAATAGTGTGTTGCATTCTTACATGGAAAAGTTTGTGATAGTGTTTATTGATGATAGATTGATATACTCCAAAAATGAGGAAGAGCATGTAGAGCACCTAGAAACAATTTTGATATTGTTGAGAGAGAATCAATTATATGCCATGCTCAACAAGTGCACTTTCTTTCAGTCTCAGATTCACTACTTGGGATATGTTGTTTCCAAGGAAGGGATAGTGGTGGACCCAAAAATTATTAAATCTATCATGGCGTGGCCAACTCCTAGTAAATTGGATGATGTGAGATCATTCATGGGACTAGTAAGTTATTACATGCATTTGCTTGGGAACTTCTCATGAATTGGCTATCCTATTATATATTTGAAGATAAAGGGGAAGAATTTTGAATGGACTGAGGAGTGTGCAATTAGTTTTGATAAGTTGATGCATTTTCACACAAATGCTCTGGTTCTGAAGATTGCAGATCCGGATAAGGAGTTTGTGGTTTGTACAAATTCTTGAATGGGAGGACTTCATGGATTTTTCATGGAGGAAGGGAAGGTGGTATTCTAAGAGTAAAGGAGTTTGAATGAGCATGAGAGGAACTATTGGACTCGTGATCTTGATTTGGTAGTTATCATTCATGCATTGAGTATGCGGAGACATTATCTTCTTTCTAGGAGGTTCATCTTGATGAGTGATCATAGTGAGGTAAGGTACTTGTTTTACCAACCCAATATGAATTTCATACAAGCTAGATGGTTGCATACCCTTAGTGAGTTTGACTTTGAGATCATATACATCAAGGAAAAGGAGAACAGGGTTGCAGATGCCCTCAATATGAGAGTACAGGTGAATCATATTTAAGCTATGAGCTCTTATGGGATATGTTTATAGGAGTGGATATTGCATTGAGGTCAGAGTGATGAGAGGTATCAACAACTGAAGTAGAGATTGCAGTAGCAGGGTGAAGGTGATAGGGATGCATAGTATCACCTCACAACATATGACTTGGCCAAATTATCAAACATGAATTATGTGTCAGATAGTTGTGAGCTCAAGAGGATTATATTGAGGTAGTTTCATGTCAAGCTATATTCAGACCATGCAGGATACTAGAATACTTTGACATTTTTTAAGAAGCTGTATCATTGGATGAATATGAAGAAAAAGGTGGTTGAGTTTGTTGTGAAGTTCTTGGACTGTCAGCAGGTGAAAGTAGAGTGTAAGCATCCAAAAACTATATTTCAACCTATTATGATACCAGAATGGAAATGCGAGGTAATTTTCATGGACTTCATTACAGGTTTTCCAAGGACATTGAAACAACATAATTCCATCATGGTTGTGGTTGACAGGTTGAGCAAGGTAGCTCACTTCATTGTAGTGAAGTAGAAAAATTCAGCTAGTGAGGTATCTCAGATCTTCATCAGGGAGATAGTGAGGTTGCACGGTGTTCCCAGTAATATTATATCAAATAGAGATGCCAATTTCATTTCCAAGTTTTGGAAGGATTTTTTTGCAGGATTGGGGATATAGCTAGATTTCAGTACGACTTATCATCAGCAAAAAAATGTGTTGGAAATATGGTGTGCATGGATCCATCTATTTGATATTGACATTGGTCCATGGTGGAAACTATCTCATGTTGGAATTTATGTCAAGCCCTTATAGCCTAGTGGATGTATGGATGCCTTATCTGTAGCATGCTTGTAGCTAGTTAAGTTAGCATTGTGATGATTGTGTTGGCATTGATTTCAACAGTATGATTTTGCTCATGATGGTCAGATGAAGACATTGGTGATCCAGGAGGATCTCCACACATGCAAAAGTTTACTTTATACACCATGAAGAAATGTGATGATAAGTGACAAAGATTGAAATAAGAGAATAAATGGGATTAATAATTTTATGCATTACTTCATTCAAAATTGTAACGTGGATAAATTTGTAAGTGAGTGGAAAATGGCTCACAAAATATCCACTTATTTTCCATTTGAGAAATTAGTTTTATGTAAGAATTGACCTCACAACTAATTTTATATTTCTCAATGAGAGGTCGAGGGCTCTTGGCATGGTTGAGATCCTTGAAGTTTGAATTTTACCATTTTTTCCTTGAGTAAGTTTTAGATCCTAGAATTATGGATCTTGTTTTTCCTTAAAATGTCGTAAGATTATACTATTGTGGATCTAGGGACTTATGTCTTTTTGTTGGGGAAAAACTATATAAATCCCTTATGTGAGATTTTTTGTGAGGGAAGAAAATTTTGAGAAGATTTTGGTGGGAGATTTTGGAGGAGATTTGTAAGACCTTGAAGCCTTGTTCTCAGAGAAAATGTAGCACTTCTGGTGTTGAGGAAATTCCTTTCATGTGAGTTCCTTTGGCTATTTTATGAGAAGGAAACTATTTAAGGAGCATGATCAACATATGGTGATATATTTTCAACCCATTGTAAGAAGGATAATTCCTTAGAATTAATAAAGCGATTCATACTTTCGAACTAATCTCGAGATGTAGCCCTCCCGCCTTCCCCCCCCCCCCAAGGGTGAACTCCGTTATCATATCGATGTTACGTTTATTCATGGGTGTTTCTTTTGTTTGTTTCTTTGATGTTTGGCTTCTTTAAATAATTTTTATGTGATGGTAAATCATTATTTAAATAATGTGTCACTCATGTCTACATGCAAAATCATGTCAGTAAAAGGTCCTGCAATGAGTATTTTTTGATTAATAAAGTGTTAGAAAAAATGACTCGGATCAAGTGGTATCAAAGCAATATGAATATTTTTCTAGGATTGTGAATATCATCATGGGCGTAGACTCGAAGCGAGCAAGAATTAAAGAGTTGGAGGAGATCAACCATTGCATTCAAGCTGAGAATGTAGAGCTTTGAACACTTCTCCAGGATGTAGAAGGAGAAAAGTGAAAGTTGAGGCTTATGTTGTAGCAGGATGTGGAGGAATAAATGGGAGTGTTCCACCAAAAAAGTAGAGATGGACAGAGCCGATATTCAGTCATTACCAATGGTATCGAAGGTGGCATAATATTCAAAGCCTTTGAGAAAACCATCCAGGAAAGGAGAAAATTCCAAATCTTATTCTTGGAATTACAACAAGGAAAGGTCTACGAGGTATGATCCACACATGTATGCTATGGTTCCTTTCAATTACAAGCAAACTAAAAATGGAAGGAATAATTTATGGTTTAATAAACCTTGTACATTTTGTCGATTAAACAATATTTGTGTTGCAACATGTTGAAAACATTGTCTTTGGACAAATAGATCTGATCAATGAAGAAAAGGGGTAATTCTCCTTGTCATAATTACGAGAGTAGTAGAAAAAATTTATGCACTCATTTCCAAATGAGTTCTCACTAGATTGGTAAGTGCCATAAATTTCATCTGCACCTTCATCCCAACCAAATCAAGGGAACCTTGCAAATATCTGCAAAGGAAAAAGAAGTAGTAAAGAAGGTGGTCACAACAGATGTGACAAAACATGTGATCACTTTTTTTGGACCTTTCAAGTCGTTTAAGGCAACTCCAATTGAGTGGTTTGATAATAAATGGATGGGATATCTTCAAAGTTGAGTTTTCCCTTAATTCAATTGAAAATCATTTTTAAATTTGTTTTTATGTATACATAGAATTAACAAAAAAAAAAACTATGGCCAATAATGTTGGTTGATGTTTCACTTTGTTTGGTTGAAGAACAAATTTTGAAGTTGAAATTATGGTTGAATTACATAGTTATGAGATTAAAGTTGGATCCTTCCTTTTTGAAAATGACAAGGTTGATATTTCTTCGACCCTAATACAGAAATCTAAAGAGAAGGGTGCCTCTCTTTTATTGCCAATAGATGCCATAATTGTAGACAAATTTTATGCTGATGCAAACAACAAGGTTGTGCCTACTAGATATTGGTGCTAATTCGATCAAGAAGTACAACTTGAAGCCTCTTGTGCCGAGGTTTACAGAGAGATATCAAAGCTTTTCCATATGAATTTAGTACACACCATGTATAGGATTCTATGTCAAAGTATCGAATTGTCACAACATCAAAAGGATCCTTAGTATGTCCAACAACAACTAGAATCTTGTTGCCCCATTGAATCATACAATGGCCTGCACAAGGAGATAAAAGTTCTTGAGAAGAGTCAAATGACATATTTTTATCCACTTTGGACCATGTCAAATATTCCAAATTGAGCACCTAAATATAATGTATTTAGCACCCATTGTGGTTTCCACCAAAGACACACATTTTCTATTGCACTACTACCATTGTATGCGTATAGTGGGATTTCAGTTGTCTACTAGTAATTGACAGTGAAACCCACTAGTAATAAACAAAAATTGATCTCAGGCCTTCCAATATAACATCCTTATCTCATGTCTCTAGAAAAACTACATTTTCAATGGTAGTATCTTTTCTCAGGGTCAATGTGGTAAAAGCAGATGATTGTGTTGGAGTAGAAGTAGAAAAATGAATGGAATTTCTTCCAAATGGAGGAATTTTTCTTCTTGAGAATGTTTGATTCTACAAGGAAGAAGAGAAAAATGATCCTGAATTCGCAAAGAAGCTAACATCTATTGCAAACCTCTATGTTAATGATTCTTTTGGCACAGCTCATACAGAACATGCGTCAACTGAAGGTGTACTAAGTATCTCAAACCAGTTGTTGTTGGTTTCCTTCTGCAGAAGTAACTTGACTACCTTGTAGGTGTTGTGTGTAGGTTTTAACCCTATGCAGAAATTATCTACGAACGAATATTTAAAATAGAAAATGAACAATAGCGAGAGCATAAAACATAAAACAGATAAACACAAAGATTTTCCCCTGGATCCCAAATCAGGACGACCAGCTTGATTTTTCATTATATTCCTTTTAGTGTTACAACACAAATATATATATATGCCGAAGCATACATAAATCCCAATCCATTAACCCCAGATTAGAACATAACCATAGTTCCCTTGACTGGAACTACAAAAGACCAGGGGCCCAAAACCATCATGCCCCAAAACTATGTGAAAACCCATGCAAAAAACCATCGGCGGGTCCGCCCACTGGAAAATAAGGACCAATTTTTTTTTTTTGGGGTGCTGCACTAGACCCCGACAGGGGGGCTACTGCCCCCCCTGTGACCTATCGCCCCCTGTTAACCCCCCCCCCCCCCCTCGCGTGTGACTAGTCGTGGAAAGAATATAACACAAACCCAACATTCTCCCACTTGTTGTTTTATTTCCACAGGGGGCCACATGAGAGCTGAGTCATTAGCCCAGCTTTGCAACACCCATTGTTTCTCTACACCAAGAGAACTTCTGAGTGCTCACAGACTTTGTCAATGCATCTGCAACATTCTTCAAAGTGTCCACCTTTACCAAAAAAACCCTTTTAGCCTCAACCATATATCTCACAAAGTGATATTGAACATCAATGTGCTTTGTCTTTGAATGATAAGCAGGGTTCTTAGCTAAGAAAATTTCACTTTGGCTATCACAGTCTAACCTTATAGCTTGTTTCACCAACCCCATACTTGAACACAATCTCTGCAACCAAACTGCTTCCTTGCTTGCATGAGTGGCTGCCATTTATTCTGCCTCTGTAGTTGAAAGAGCCACTACAGACTGTCTTCTACTCATCCAAGTGACTGCACCTCCAAATAGGCTAAACACATACCCACTTGTAGATCTTATTTGGTCCAGATATCCGTCCCAGTCTGCATCAACAAAATCATGAATTTCCAACACTCTTTCCAATCCTGGTCTTCCTTGGTAACACAAGCCATAATCACTAGTGCCACGCAAATATCTGAAAACCTGCTTCACTGTTGTCCAATGTTCCTTCCCTGGGTTTGACATAAACCTGCTTAATACTCCCACTGCAGGTGCAATGTCTGGTCTAGTACAGACCATTGCATACATCAAGCTACCCACTTCACTTGCATACGGAACACGAGACATATCCTCCTCCTCTTCTTGTGTCTTGGGACACTGTTCAGCAGACAGCTTTGTACCTACAGGAATCAGAACGTTAATCGATTTACTATCCTGCATATTGAACCTCTGCAATATAGTCTTGAAATACTTCCTCTGGTTTAACCAAAGCTTCCTCTTTGCCCGATATCTCTTAATTTCCATGCCCAAAATATAGTTTGCAGCACCTAGATCCTTCATGTCGAATTTGGAGAACAACTGGGTCTTCAAATCTTTGATAATTTCTTTGTCATTTCCAATCAACAACATATCATCCACATACAAGACCAGATAAATAACACAGTCACCAATTAATTTAAAATAAACATAGTGATCCTCCTTGCTTCTGGTGAAGCCAAGTCCCCATATATAGGTATCAAATTTTTGATACCATATCCTTGGTGACTGTTTTAACCCATACAGAGACTTCTTTGACCTGCATACCAGCTTTTTCTTCCCCTTCACCATAAAGCCTTCAGGTTGTTTCATGTAGATCTCCTCTTCCAAATCCCCGTGAAGAAATGATGTCTTCACATCCATCTGTTCTACCACAAAATCAAATGCAGCAACAACAAATAAAAGTAATCTAATAGAAGTAACTTTGGCAACAAGAGAAAAAAATCACCAAAATCAATTCCCAGCACCTGGGAATAACCTTTTTCTACCAACCGAGCTTTGTATTTCTCCACCTTGCCTTCTACATTCATCTTCTTCTTAAACACCCATTTCCTCCCAATGGGCTTCCTTCCAACCGGAAACTCCACCATATCCCATGCCTCATTTTTATGCAAGGATGCTATTTCATCAACCATGGCCTCCTTCCAGAGTTTTCCATCTTCTGAATCTACTACCTCCCTAACAGTTATGGGATCATCATCGGTTATAGTTAAAGAAAAATTTGAACAGAAAGCAGATGGACTATACCTTTTTGGTTGTCTTCTTTCCTGAACTGATCTTGCAATAGCTAGAGTTTGTGGCTCTTCCTCTTCTGAGTCTTCTTCTGTTGTAGAGTTTGATTCATCCTCCTTTAGCTCAAACTCTATCTTCTCAGGTGCCTTTGGCAGGACTTCAAGTTTATCAATATCTTTCACCTCTATAAACACCACATCTTGACTGTACACAACCTTCCTTGTTTCTGGGTTCCAAAGCTTGTAACCCTTTAAACCATCCTTATACCCAATAAAGACGCACTGTTGAGATTTATTATCCAACTTGCTCCTTTTCTCCTTTGGAACATGTACATATGCATCACATCCAAATACCCTTAGATGTGAAAGAGAGGGTTTCTTGCCAGTCCATACCTCATGTGGAGTCTTATCCTCCAACATTGATGAAGGTGATCTGTTAAGCAAGTAACATGTAGTCTCCACTGCCTCTACTCAGAATTCTTGTCCTAACCAAGTACTGATGAGCATGCTTCTTTCCTTTTCCATCAGTGTTCTGTTCATTATTTCTGCAACTCCGTTTTGCTGAGGTGTGTATGGAGTAGTCTTCTACTATGCTATACCACACTTCTTACAAAAATCTTCAAATTCCTTCTTGCAGAACTCCCCACCATTATCTGTCCTCAGCACCTTGATCTCCTTCTCTATCTGGTTTTCCACTAGAACCTTAAATTCTTTAAATCTGTCAAAGACTTCAGATTTCTTCCTCAAGAAATATATCCATGTATTCCTTGAAAAGTCATCTATGAATGAAACATGGTACACAGACTTACCCAGTGATGGAACCGACACAGGTCCAAACACATCACTGTGCACAAGCTCTAATATCTTGTTCGCCCTCTTAGCACCAGAAGGAAAACTCACCTGATTCTGCTTCCCATATAAACAATTTTCACAAAAATCAAAATCTAGAGAGCTATTAGACATATTTTCTACCATACCATTTCCATGTAGTATCTGAAGGCCCTTCTCTCCAATATGTCCAATCCTTTGATGCTATAGCATGGTCTTTTCTCCAGATACCACTAGGGTTTCCGCTCCACTTTCGGGAACCACAAAACTGTTGCACCCAGAAATAACAGTGTTGCCCTGAAGCTTGTACAGAGTTCCAATCCGAACTCCCTGCATTAATACTAGTGCTCCCCGAACCATCTTACAGGTATCTTTCTCGAACACTGTTTTTACACCTGCATCATCCATCTTGCTTACAAAAATCATATTTTTGGTCAATGCAGGAATGTGCAGAACACTAGGAAGTGTTCTAATCCTTCCACCTTGTAGCTTCAGCTTGAATTTTCCACGTCCAACATTTCTGGCTTTCCTGTCATCCCCTAGGAAGACATCACTGCTATCATATTTCTCATACTTGCAAAACCACTCCCTATGGGGAGTGAAGTGAAAGGATGCACCTGAGTCAATCAACCATGACTCATGATCTACATGTGTATTTGAAGAAGAAGCCAAATACACATCCCCACCTTCATCCGAGGTGGTTTCTGCCTTTGCAGAAGGAGCATCATCAGATCCCTTTCCTTTCTCATGAGCTTTATATCTGCAGTCCTTTTTGTAGTGCCCTTCCTTTTCGCATTTCCAGCACACCTTTACAAAATTTCTAGGAGATTTAGATCTCCATCTAGATTTAGATCTCCCACTCGAAACCTTATTCTTGTTTCTATTATGAGACCTTCCTCGTACAGATAAGGCATCTCCATTCTGACCCTCCATATTTCTCTGTCTCATTTCCTCCGACAACAAGGCTGAGATAATGTCATCAAAATTCAACATAGTTGTATTGCTACCTATTGAAATAACCAGACAGTCCCACAAATATGGTAGAGAACAAAACAAACTGATGCACTTATCTTCATTTGAGATTTTAATATCAATAGATGACAACTGACTTACCACAGTATTAAAGGCATTCAAATGCTCTGTCACCGAGTCTCCATCCTTCATCCTCATCTTATACATCTTTTTCTGTAGGAGCAATTTATTCACAAGAGACTTAGATTGGTACAAAGTCCCTAGCTTGTCCCACAAGGTCTTCGCCGTAGCTTCCCCAGATACATTCAACAATACTGAATCTGAGACACACAACCGTATTGTGCTCTTTGCCTTCTATTGGGAAAAATACTGAGAGGCGGGGTGGGGGTGAATCAGTAATTAGAGCTCACTTAAAACTTTTACTTTTTCTTTATAGAACTCTATATGCGACTTTAATTAACCTAACTCGCGTATACACGCGGATATCTTTAAGAAAACTTGCATATGTCTAGAGACCTTATTATGCAGATAATTAGTTACTTAGATCATTGCATCATTCATTCATCAGATGTTTAGTAAGCAATATTTATGTGCAGTAAGAACAAAATAAATCATCACACATAAGCAACACATATGAACACTAGGATTTAAGGTGGAAACCCAATTCAGGAGAAAACCACTGTTGCTGTTGTCTCTGTCTTCAATATTTATTAGAAAGAAAAATACTTACAATATTCTATTGCCGCAGACTCATACTAGTACGTAGGCGCCCACCTGCAGAAGGCTGCAATCTTCTCTCGTTCTCCAGCTACTACTAGAAGGGAGCTCCAACCCCCTGATCTCGTTTACCAGCCTCTCCTGGAAGGGAGCTACTACCCCTTGATCTCATTTACTAGCTACCACTGGAAGGGAGCTACAACCCCCTCATTGAAGGCTTCGACCCTTAGCACCACCATGGACCACATTTCATCAATTTTCATACTGGATCCAACAGCTTCCACACAACACAACTTGTAGGCCTCTTTTCATCAGATTTTCAGACTGGACCCACTCCACACATTTAAGCTCAAATAACATACATCAAACTGAAACTTATAACCCATTCAATTCATTAATTGAATCATCAACCAATCAACCAACAACTGATCTTTAATCATAATCAACTAGCAAAGAGTGGAGGTCGTGAACCATGGCCGCCTAGGGTTTCGCCTGAACCTCACTATGGCTACCTCACTAGAGCGTCAGGCCCTGCTACAGCAACCAAGTACCTCAGTTCGTGATACAACTGTTGGGTCAAAGCACTAGACATGAACATTCATATGGGGGAGGCTGATGGGCCTCCCCCTATGGGCAATAACGATAAACATGGAAAGACGGAGTCTGCAACCACAGAACAAATAGAGAATCAAACTATACAATCACAAGAAGTAGAAGCTCTGAACAAGGGGAAAGAGAAGGAAGGCACGACAAACGCTGAGCAAGTGCAGGTAACCTTGTCCACTTGCAAGCTATTAGCTGCTGAGCGACCCAAGATTGACTTACCCAGTCATAGAATCAATACCCACATACATTTTATGAAGGACCATGCGCTTATTGGAAAATTTATCGGTTTCTGGCCAACAGAAAAATCCTTACAAGGTTGGATTGCCTCCAAATGGAAGCCCAAAGGCCATGTTACCTTACAGCTTGTGCCGAAAGGCTTCTTTAATGCCATTTTAAATTGCATCAAGGATAGAAACTGAGTTTTAGACAGAGGCCCATACTTTTTCAATGCTGCAGGTCTATATCTAAGGGACTGGGTGGAAAGATTCAACCCAGACAAAGAGGACTTCAGCTAGGCACCAATATGGATATAAATGTAGTCTCTACCATTGGAGTAATGGGATGGAGAATCTCTAAAATACATTGGTAATGGCCTTGGCGAATTCATCAAGATAGAGGAAGAAACAAAGCTAAGAAGATACACCTCATATGCTCACATTTTTGTTTACATGCGACTCGGAAAGGGTCTCAATGACTCGGTAAGCTTATTTCATGATGATTTTGAATGGATTCAGCCCATATATTATGAGCATGTGCCTTTTAGATGCAGAAAATGCCATGCTCATGGCCATATTTTCTGTGACTGTCCCCTCAATATCCCTCCTAAAGCCTCAGACACAATGGAGAATTCTGACCCCGAAGGGTTTACCAAAGTTAATAACAGGAAAAAGCATGCTAAAAGCCAGCCTACACCCAAAAAAAGAGACCACAACCCAATCCATAAACCCCATCCACTAGCAATAGCTTTGAGCTCCTATCTCAGCAAGTTATGCCCAAATCTGAGCCCCACAAACCCTTTGCACAACCCTTCATACCCTCATCCTCCACTTTCAACAAGGAACAAAAAACACTTGAGTCTGAGACTCATGTTGCGCAAAAAGCAATAGACACCCCCACCTACCTTAAAAAGGAAAATGACACTACACTGTGGCAAGAGAAAGAAATGGATATCGATGGTTTCTTACTAGACCCAGTAACGACCAATAGCGCAGTGTCGGAAAATAGCCAAAGGGTCTACATGGAAGAAGAATCCGAGGCTTTCGACATAGGAGATTTGGACATTAATGGTCTTGAACAAGCTTGTCAGTAGCAGGACTTTGAAAAAATAACATAAGGGCAACTTGAGTCCTTGGAGGTTGTTCTTTCTAAAGCACATCAACAGAGAACCCTCGGCATTCAGCCAGGCAGCAGTTGGAATGGAAAAAACCTCAATAAATATACCAAGAAAATAGGTCAGAAAACGGATTTACAAAGAACAATCCTTGTGGGGCAAATCCTGGTGGAATCAGGCAGATATGCTAAGCTAACGAAGTACTACAGTCCGATCACAAATAGTCAACCATGAAGCTAATCTCATGGAATGTTCGTGGGCTTAACGGCCCTGGGAAATACAGAATGATAAAGAACATGATACAACATGAAAAACCCCTAATCTTTCTGATGCAAGAAACAAAATGTAACAGTAATACTCTAGGATCCATTCTTTCTCGAGCATGGCCTACTTGTCAATCAATGGCAGTTGATGCTTCAGGAGCCTTAGGAGGACTTGCCATTTCTTGGGATCCTCAAGCCATCACTCTCTCAGATTTCCATGCATCCCATCATCTCATTCAAACCACCTTCCATATAATAGGAACCAATACACATGGTCACCTGACCAATGTTTATTTTCCTCAGGATTCCTTGAATAAAATAGCACTTTTAAACACTCCGGAAGCTCTCAACTCCAATTGAAATCACCCACTTTGGCTCACTGGTGGGGATTTCAACATGATCACTAAATTGGAGGAAAAAAAAGGAGGCAGAATCAAGCTGGAAAATGATAGTAGCCATTTTCGAGAGTACATCCAAAACAACTGGCTGATCGATTTACCATTCAATAATGGTATTTACACATGGAATAATAGGAGTTCAGGGACTCAGCAAATCGCTTCTCGATTAAACAAATTTATCATCTCAGACAATTCCATTCACCTGGGCGGAGATTTCACAGCCTCAATCCTCCCATTCTCATGTTCGGATCATTGGCCTATCTCATTACAATGGCAACGGCAAAGGGAAACAACCAAAAGACCCTTCTGTTTCGAAGCCTTTTGTCTTTCGCATCCAGATTTAAAAACTCTGGTCCATTCTACTTGGAAGGGCTTTATTCCTCCTATCGGCTCCTTGATGTACCAGTTCCAGCAGCACCTCAAGCATCTTAAGAAGATTATCAAGCATTGGAATCTTTCCACCTTCGGCAACATTTTTCAAGCTCAAAATATTCTTGAAAAAAAAATGAAAGAGCTACAACAGAGAATTATCAAGGAAGGGAGATTGGAATCTCTAGCCAAATAGGAACAAGACCTTGTAGCTCAGCTGGACGACAGAAGGAAGCAAGAGGAAGTTCTTTGGAAACAAAAATCAATAATCCGATGGCTAAAGGAAGGGGAAAGAAATACGAAATTCTTTCATAGGATCACAATATAAAGAAGAATGCACAATAACACAGCTCTGATTCAGAACCAACAAGGGGAAAGACTGGAGGAACATGTTGACATTGAGCGTGAACTCCTCAGTCACTTCATGTCTGTTCATCAAGAACCTCCAGTGAACAAGCAACCTGCAATCAATATAATTCTATAACAAGTGCCTAAGATAATCACAGAAGAACAAAATAAGCTCCTTCTCCAATCAGTCACGACAATGGAAGTCGACAATGCAATGTCACAATTGAAAGACGGGAAAGCCCCTGGGCCCGATGGATTTACTTCAAATTTCTTCCATCACTTTTGGAATCTCATTAAAACAGATGTTTGGAAAGTTGTGGAGGAATCCAGAACAATGCACTGGTTGTTGCCTTCGATCAATGCAACCTTCATAGCTCTCATACCCAAAGAAGATCAACCCAACACTCCGGATAAGTTTTGGCCAAGAGCTCTGTGCAACGTTATCTACAAAGTCATCTCGAAAGTCATAGCTAATAGACTTAAGCCACTGCTACCTGCCCTGATCTCCCAGGAGCAATCTGGATATGTGGAGGGTCGTCAAATCCTTGATGGCATCATCTTAACTCATGAGATCATACACTCTTGGAAGCAACGACCCAAACTCATTGACACCATTCAACCCCAACTACTTGAGGCGCATGATAATGTTCAAAGCGTAACACTGGATCACTTTTGGACTCATTATTCCAATCAGGGTTACAGACAATGGAAAAAAGCTGAACAAATTGCTTCGCAAGAATAGGAGGACATACAAAGGGTGATTGATATTGAACTCAGTACTCAACAAATTAGACACTCAGATCAACAAGAAATTTTAAGGTGGGGATACACTCCACGAGGTATCTACACCACCAAGGAGGCATATGGGCTAATGATTCAAATGTAGGAACCTGTGGATCCACTATGGGAAAGGATGTGGCTCCCCAAAATTTGGCCCAAAGTATCCACTTTCATATGGCTACTCAGCCATAAGAGAATCCTCACTTGGAATAACCTTTTAAAACGAGGATTTCACAGACCATCATACTATCCTAACTGCAAATAGAAATATGAGACCATTCAGCATCTGATGGATTCGTGTACCCTAGCCACTACTCTATGGGAAAATCTCAGCTTCAGATGCCAACGAACTTGCAGAGCCTTAGAGGATATCATCATCACTATTCGTAATTGGATCCCCAATCCATACAGTAGCAAGATCCTGAATTCTCTATGGAAAATTCTTCGGGTCTACTTCTTTGGATCATCTGGAAAGAAAGAAATAAGAGAATCTTTAAAAACCAAAGCACACCACTGGAAACACTATGGAGAAATCTATGTCAGAACATTCAAGAAACTCTCCAACTCCAGCCTTGGAAAAAAGAAGACTTCCCCACCAATGCTAAGGAACAGAGTATTTTGGAAAATTGGCAGCTATATCTCCCTCCAGTCCAGAGTGATCCCCTCACCACCCCCATCATAGCCAAACCTTCTACTCAATGGAAACCTCCTCCTCATGGCATCATCAAATTAAACTTCGAAGGTGCCTCAAAAGGCAATCCAGGCAAAGCAGGGTTTGGAGGCATTTTCAGAAATCATGAAGGCACTCCACTTCTCATCTATTATGGCTCCATTGGATGGGATATGAATAATTCTGCAAAATTCAAGGGGCTGTGGCAGGGTCTCAGGCTTGTGTTGGGAAAAATACTGAGAGGGGGTGGGGGGGGTGGGGGGGTGAATAAGTATTTAGGACTTACTCAAAAATTTTTACTTTTTCTTACTTCAAAACACATACGCGACTTTCCTGAAGCCAACTCGCGTATACACGTGGATATAATTAATAAAACATGTGTATGTCCAGCAATCTTATTATGCAGATAATTCTTCACTTATATCATTCCATCATTCATTCATTAGATGTTTAATAAACAGTAAGCATGTGCAGTAATAACGAGAATAAGCCATCACACATGCAGCAACACACATGAACAACGAGGATTTTGAACGACCCCAAGTCGGGAGAAAACCATTAGTTGTCTACGACCTTCAACTCCTTTATTATATAGAAAACATCTTACAACCATGTCATGAGACTCATACCGGCACGCGGGCACCCACTGCAGAAGCTAAAAACCTTCTCTGGTTTACCGACCTCTCTGGAAGGGAGCTACGACCCCTACTCTCGTTTATGACCTCTCTTGGAAGGGCTACGACCCACGCTCTCGTTTGCATTCACGGAAGGAGCTGCTTGTTGACTACAACCCTCGACACCACCCGTTTCATCAATTTTATCTTTGGATCCAGCTTCCTTTAGAACACAACTTGAACCTCACTTTTCATCATATTTTCCAGTAGGACACTCCATACATTTGAGCTCAATCGCATCATCAAAAGATAAACGTCCTTTACTTAGTGAATCAGATATTTGATACTTCATACTTCAGCAAAACCTAATCTTCATCGTGCTTTCCTTTCACGATCCCACTGCGTATATACGCGCCTTCGACCATACAAACCCACGTATACTTCGTGTACATATTACGAGCTAATTTTACTTCCATCGTGCTTTCTCTTGACAAAACCGCGTATATGCCGCTTACGGCTGCAGCGAACTAGCGTATAGTTCTTTAGACATTTAGGTCATTGCAATTCTTGAGATACATCATGAGTTTTACCCTTTACTTCGGGCAGATGTTCGCCTCATCTCGAATCTAATCATTCCTGTAAATAGATCTAGTAGATACAAATACATTCCGGATCTAGATTCCCTTCTTCATCATTTCTTCATTGGTGCATGTTGTTGATCTTTCACTCATTGTTCCTGCTTCGGATATGCTTCCAGTATTCATTCAAGCTGAGACTTCTTCCACACATTTGCCTGATGAATTTCTTCTCCTTATATAGGTTTACCCTTTAATACCATGAGCCAAAACCACATTACTTGCCGATGGTATTCTGGACGGGGTCACATAGACGAATCATTACTCAGCTCCTGATGAGTCGATACCATGGTGGTTACCCTGGGTTTTACATATTTAGAGCGCTTTTGCCCATGTCTGACTTGGCCGTTATTTCCGTGTGCATACGCTACTTTGTCTAGACAAATCGGCGTATGCCTTAGGGCTATACTCTTTTCATCATGTTCTAGCACATACGACATTCCTTCCATCATTACCTTCTACCTTGCTCATTGTATACATCAGATTTACATCATTTAACAAGTTCATCAAAACATATTTCATCGGAGACAACTTCATCAAGTAGGTTTCCATCATCTTCATCAAGTGGGTTTCCATCGAGGACAACACTCGGCATCATATTGCCAACAATCTCCCCTTTTTGGACTTGATGGAAACCACGATGGTGTTTGATCACCACAACGGATAGATACATTAAGAATATGATGACACCATGTCACTCTTGACACCATTCTTTCTCTTTAGTCGAACACCATGTCCACTCTCCCCTTTGACATCAGAAATGAAGAAATGGGACCAAAACGCCACTGAGGTTTTTTATCCTCTTGTAGAAGGAAGCGTTCTCTGAATCTGATGTACAGTGACAATGCCACGAGTTCATCTTGAACTTACAAACATATTTTTCAATGAAGTACATGACTCTATGACCTTCCTATCACCATTGAATCATACTTACATCAAATATCCATACAAGTGGATTTACATATGAGACTCAAATACCCAACCAAGTGGGTTTACACATATCAACTCAACTACCCAACCAAGTGGGTTTAAAAATTTTACTCAGCTACCCAACCAAGTGGGTTTAAAAATTTTGACAAGTCCTTACATATTTGAATATTACAATTTTACATCATGGGTCTCCATGAAGACCTTTTATCAAATTACAAGCATGAATTTTTATGACCAATACCAGAAATACCTCAAGAAGATCATATTTCAGAATCATCATAATACCAACAATGCATTATACTCGACAAGACTAGTGCTCCCACCGAAAATGTGCATCCAAACATCCTTTCCATAAGTCCAAGGCTCCTCCTTAGCTTGTACGTACGAATACTTTTAACAAGTCATCGGCAACAATATCTGCATGATGCAATGGGATCTCCAAATCATAAGACTTCCATCATATCCAAAAGATATTCTTCATCAAATAAGCAATCCGAGCTCATCCATGATATTTAACATAAGAAACCATGTATCATTTCATTAGCAGGTATAACCGAAGATAATGCTAACGGTACAATCATTAGCGATCGGACGTGCTCCCCACAGAAGCTACGATCCCCGGTCTTCGGAAATTTTGTCATCCCAATTCCTTATCATCAATACTGTACGCATTATTATTAACTAGAACTCACGTGTGTCTGTGACTTTAGTTCTTGAACCCGCGTATGGAAAGTGAATTATAGAAAATTTCACATTCTGTCTCACCTAAAATTTGTCCTTCACCTTTTGTCTTCTTCATGTCAGATGCTCTGTCAGCAATAATCATAACCAGAACAACCAAATCATGTTGGGAAAAATACCGGGGGGGGGGGGGGGGGGGTTGAATCGGTATTTACTTCAATATTCAAAACTTTTTACTTTTTCACTCTCTAAAACCCATACACTACTTTCCTTTAGTAAACTCGCGTATACACGCGGACATCCTTCATACAACTCGCGTATTAGCAGAGATCTAAATATGCAGATATTTATTAACTTAGTTCTTTGCAATATTCATTCATCTGATGTTAAGTAAACAGTAAACATGTGTAGTAACAACAGAATAAACCATCACACAAAGCATCACACATGAACACCGGGATTTTTAGGTGGAAACCCAATTCGGGAGAAAACCACCACTGCAGTTGCTCAGCCTTAAATATTTTATTATAGAGAAAACATCTTACAACATATGTCTTTGGGTGGAACTCCTACCCGGCACGCGAGGCACCCACACGCTCGTTTGCGACCTCTCCTGGAAGGGCTCCAACCCACGACTGGTTACCGACCTCTCCACGGAGAGGGCTACGACTTTGATCTAGTTTTACCGACCCCACTCTCTGGAAGGCTACGACCCCTTGCTCTCGTTTATGACCTCACGGAAGGAGCACAACCCCACGAGGCGAAGGCTACAACCCTCAGCACCTCTATGGACCACGTTTCATCAATTTTCACACTGGATCCAACAACTTCAATAGAACACAACTTGCAGGCCACATTTCATCATATTTTCAGACTGGACCCTCTCCATACATTTAAGCACAGTAAAACATCAACAACAGATAGCTAAAACACAACAGATCAGATCAGACATTTCATACCCCATACTTCAACAAACCCTAGTTTGCATACACGCTTTTCTTTCACTGATGTCGCGTATATATGCGCTTCCATCCACATCAACCAGCGTATACATCTGCACATAAACTTCACTGCACATACGCGCTTTTTCTTCAGAGAAGCCGCGTATATACGCGCTTCCTCTGCGGCTAACTAGCGTATGGATCTTCAACTATTACATAGCTGCATACTTCTTCAGATCAGATATTCAGTTCAGATTCAACCCTTTACTTTAGACAGATGTTCGCCTCATTACAGATCTAATCACTCCATAAACAGATCTAGCAAATAAAAATACATTTCAGATCTAGATTCCCTTCTTCATCATTTTCTTCATAGGTGCTTCATGCATTCAGATCTATCATTCAACTGTAACCCTTTCCATTCAGATATACTTCAGAGAGAAGTATTCATTCAAGCTCAGACATCTTGCACCCACTCTCATTATTTTCACAATGAATTTCTTCTCCTTATATAGGTTTACCCTTTTTCAATACCATGAGCCAAAACAATACCATGAGCCCAAAACTACATTACTTCCGATGGTATTCCTGGACGGGGTCTTTTAGACGAATCATTACCCAATAAAATGGGTCAATACCATGGTGGTTACCCCTGGTTTTGCACTTTTTGAGTGCTTTTGCCCATACGCGACTTGGAACGTTGTTTCCTGCGTGCATACGCGACTTCTCCTAGGCAAATCCGCGTATGCCTTGAGACATACTCTTTTTATCATAGATCTTAGCACAAACTGAATTTCTTTCTTCATTCCCTTCTGTACTCACTGTAGATACATCAGATTTACTTCATCAAGAACATATTCTATCAAGCACAACTTCATCAAGTAAGTTGCCATCTTCTTCATCAAGTGAATTTCCATTCAATGACAACACTCAGCATCATGTTTCTAACTAACATCATTTCACATCAGATTTACATCATTTACCAAGTCCATCAAGTCAAGAATAACTTCATCAGGTGTATTTCCATCAAGGACAACACTTTGCATCATATTGCCAACAATCTCCCCCTTTGGACTTGATGGCAACCACGATGGTGTTTGATCACCACAACAGATAGGTACATTAAGAATACAATGACACCATGTCACTCTCCCCATTCTTTGACACCATTCTTTCTCTTCATTCACACACCATTCTTTCTCTTCATTCAAACACCATGTCACTCTCCCCCTTTGACATCAAGGGCAAAGGGCGGATCAAAAACCAACATACTCTCCCCCTTTTCTCCACATGTGGAAGAAGCATTCTACAGATCTGATATATACTGAAGTGACCAAGCTCCCCCTGAGTTCATGCTGAATATTCAAACATATTTTCCAATGAAGTACATGACTTTATGAATTTCCTATCACCAATGACTCATACTTACATCAAAGATCCATCCAAGTGAATTTACATATGAGACTCAAGTACCCAACCAAGTGGGTTTACACATTTCAACTCAGCTACCCAACCAAGTGGGTTTACAAAATTTGACAAGTCCTTACATGACTGAATATTACAATTTTACATCATGGGTCTCAACAAGACCTTTTCATCAAACTACAAATATAACTTTAAGACCAACACCAGAAATTCCTCAAGAAAGAGAACATATTTTAGAACCATCATAATGCCAACAATGCATTATACTCAGCAAGGCTAGGGCTCCCCCTGAATGTGTGCATCCAAACATCCTTTCAATATGACCAAGGCTCCCCCTTTGCTTGTGCATCCTGAACACTTTCACCAACAAATCATCAAGGAATCTTTATCAAAACATTAGAAATAGAATTATGAGAACTGGAACACCACCAGAGATACCAAACAGTATCAGAGATACCAAACAGCATTGCAGCTATGCTGAAGAGAGCTGACCCCAAACTGAAATTTGTCAGCAATCAGACATACACGGTTTTCTGTGCATGAACTCGCGTATATACGCGATTGTGTTTCAGGAAACCCGCGTATCCAATACCATCTTCTATATTTTAACCAGATCTGATCCTCTTGTGAGAAAAATATAGTGTTCAGCTTCTTTCTGAGATATTTGAATGCTTCCCTGGAATACAGATAGATAGAACAATGTAGTTGTGTCTTCAAGCGTCATCCAACGGTTGTAGCATAAGCACATTAATAATCAAGCCTCCAGATTCTTTGCAGCATCAATACAATCTTTCCAAGAGAGATTATCATACCAGAACAACATCTTCAAATACGTGTCAATCATCCATGTGATCCAATATCACCATGATCTTTAAGATTTAACATGAAGTAACATATGTAGGCAAAAGATCTTAACCATAGTAACAAACTCTGCATGATCTATACTTATTTCTGAACCAAACGACATCCAACTCATCCATGTGTGAGCACAAAATATACTTATCAGCAACCAGGGCTCAAAATATCATCATAATAAACCATGTACCAAGTCATCATCATTTGAGCATGAATATCACAAAAACCAAAGAATAAGCAGTCATATTGCCAACAATGTAATCATTAGTATTCAACCTGCTGCTCCCCCTGAACCAGTGCTCCTTCTTAACTTGTGCAACCTGAATACGTTCATCAGTAAGTCATCAGCAACAATCTCTGCATGAACTGCCCTTATCTCCGAATTATAAGACTTTCATCTCACAATGAATACTCTTCATCAAAAAGCAAACAGGACTCATCCACAATCTTCAACATAAGAAACCATGTATCATATCATCATTATTTAGAACTGAGAAACTAAGCTGATATTGAGTCAATAATATAGTTATTAACAGTCAGACTGATGCTCCCCCTGAACCTCTGCTCCAGATCTTCAGCTATCATATAAGTTCTCTTATCATCAATGCATACGCAACTGTGTCTGCTGGAACTCGCATGTATACGCGACTTTTGTTAATAGAACCCGCGTATGGAAAGTGAAGCATAGAATTTATTTTTTTTCACAATCCTTCATCTCCCCCTGAACTTGTACTTCCTGTACCTGTCTTCTTCATATCAGATGCTATGTCAGAAATACATATAACCAGAATAATCAAATCAATCATGAGAGACATCATACATTGCTCCCCCTGTGACGATACATTAGTAAATCTCATAATGTATCCCACATCATTCCTGCAGTCAATCAGAGAAGTAAGCTTCAGAAGCGGATGACTGCAGTAGGGTCAAAATTCCCTACGTTTCTAATCGGTCCTCCATCTTTTTCCAGATTTGTTTGAACTTTCTATTTGTGTGCTGGAAGTTATCCAATTTCTCATATCTGTTCAACCTGCATTCTTTTTCTTCATGTCCATACTTGTTACAAGAATAACATCTCATGTGTCCAGAGAAATAAGCATAAGAATCATGATGAGTATTTCTAATCTTCCTCCTTTTACAATCAGTTGCTTTATGTCCATACTTGTTACATGAAAAACAATATCCCTTGAAGAAACCAGAGTACCTTTCTATGTAGGAACTGTTTGTTTGAGGCTGAAATGATCTGCTCCTGCAATTTGCTGCAACATGCCCATAGTTATGACATTTAAAGCATTCAACATTATTGACTGATTTTCTTTGAGATTTCATCATTGTTGGTTGACCTTTTGTCTCTTTCAACACTTCAGGTTTTGCATTGACATCCTCTGAATTTTTAGCACTTCCTTGTGAGCTAGATTCTCCTTTAATAGTTTCATGGAAACCAAGACCAAGTTTGATAGCAGGAGACCTTTGATTACTCAGAATATTGTCCAAAATATTAGTACTATCTTGAAATCTCAAAATTTTAACTTTTTCTTCTAATTTACCTTTGAGAATGTTTACCTCAACCTCCAAGGCTTGACATTGCTTTGTCTTGCTTTCTTCTTTCCTTCTTCCATCTTCTACTTGATCCTTCAGATTTAGAATCTCTTCTTTCAACCAATTTTCGTTTTCTTCACATGTTTGTTGTAGCTCTTCATTCTTCTTATTTGATTTTTCCAGATCTTCTTTGAGAGAGATGATTTCTGCTTCAAGGCCTTCCTTTTCAAATGGTTGTGGAGGTTCCTTATTCTTCTTATTTGATGTTTCGAGATCTTCTTTCAGAGAGATGATTTCTGCTTCAAGTTTTTCTCCTTGATTAGTTGCATAAGCGTACAACCCTTGATACTTTTCTATCTGTCCATTTAGTGTTTCTATCTTTTCATTCATCCTAGAGATCACATCTTTGTAGATAGATTCCTTCCTTTCAAATTGACACCAATCATGACTTTCATCATTTGCTTCTAGACTTTTACTATCTTTAGATGATTTTTGCTGATCTTCAACTTTAATCTTGACAACTTCTTCTAAATCCATACTGTTACTTTCACTATCTTTACCTTTGCATGTACATTTAAGTGAAATACAAGAACAATGATTAATACCTGTTTCATCTCCTTCAATTTCTGCTATACAAGATTTCTGAGGTATCTTCTTTCCTTGAGTAACCTTCTTCTTTTGCTTCTTTGCCATGAGCACTTGTAGAGCTTGGTCAGAATCTTCTTCATCTTCACTAGACACTTCATCATCATATTCATTTGTATAATAACTCTTCCTCTTTTCAAATTGTTTCCCTTTACCATGTTTTTCTCTATAAGGACATTTAGCAGCATAGTGACCAAATCTTCCACAATCAAAACATTTGAAGGGAAGCTTACCTTTGAATCTTCCAGTACCTAGTTGGAGTTTTCTCACAAAGTTCGCTTCTTCTTCTTCGTACATATAGCTGGATTCTTTGACAACTTCCTTTTCTTTTCCTTTCGCAGATGCCTTAAAATCAACTTCTTTGATTTGAGGAGGACCTCCTTGTCTCATTTCAAAAGCAGTCAGAATACCATGTAATTGAACAATAGTAAGAGTTTGCAGATCTTGCCTTTCTTCAATAGCTGAAACTTTAGAGTCAAATTTTGAAGTCAAGGATCTTAAGACTTTTTCCACCAGAATAGTATCGGTTATGGTTTCACCCAAATTTCTCATTCGATTTACAATATCGTCCAGACGTAAGAAGAATTGGGCAATACTCTCATCACTATGCATCTTCAAATTTTCATATTCAATTCTAAGAGTTTGGAGTTTTGCACTTTTTACCTTTGTGTCTCCTTCATAGCTTAGAATGATTTTGTCCCATATTTCTTTTGCTGAATGTAGCTGCATCACTTTAGCAAATTCTGATTCAGACATGCTTCCCAATAAGACATTCATTGCTTTGGCATTGATTTCATACTTCTTTCTTTCAGCTGCATCAGTAGGAATACTTGCCGGGTATTGATAACCTTCTTCCACGATTGCCCATACATCTGCACCAAGACTTTGCAGATATGCTTTTGTACGTACCTTCCAGAATATCCGATTGCTTCCATTGAATAGAGGTGGCTTTATAGACATTACTCCTTCTTGACTTCCCATTGCGACGGATCTCCTTCAAGCGATCAAGCTTCTGCAGAAGAACCTGCTCCGATACCAATTGTTGGGAAAAATACTGAGAGGGGGGGGTGAATTAGTGTTTAGTGCATATTCAAAACTTTTTACTTTTTCACTCTCTAAAACCCATACGCTACTTTCCTTTAGTAAACTCGCGTATCCACGCGGACATCCTTCATACAACTCGCGTATTAGCAGAGATCTAAATATGCAGATATTTATTAACTTAGTTCTTTGCAATATTCATTCATTTGATGTTAATTAAACAGTAAACATGTGTAGTAACAACAGAATAAACCATCACACAAAGCATCACACATGAACACCAGGATTTTTAGGTGGAAACCCAAGTCGGGAGAAAACCACCACTGCAGTTGCTCATCCTTCAATATTTTATTATAGATAAAACATCTTACAACATATGTGCTGGTGCAGACTCCTACCAGCACGCAGGCACCCACCTGCGCTCGTTTACCAGCCTCTCCTGGAAGGGAGCTCCAACC
Source organism: Pinus albicaulis (assembly GCA_034641835.2). Taxonomy (NCBI): domain Eukaryota; kingdom Viridiplantae; phylum Streptophyta; class Pinopsida; order Pinales; family Pinaceae; genus Pinus; species Pinus albicaulis. Next base: position 162,899 of record JAXQQM020086807.1, read on the forward strand.
CCCTGACTCGTTTACCAGCCTCTCCTGGAAGGGAGCTACGACCCCCTGCTCTTGTTTACCAGCCTCACCTGGAAGGGAGCTACGACCCCCTAACTCATTTACCAGCCTCTCCTGGAAGGGAGCTACAACCCCCTGACTGAAGGCTACAACCCTCAGCACCTCTATGGATCACGTTTCATCAATTTTCACACTGGATCCAACAACTTCAATAGAACTCAACTTGTAGGCCACGTTTCATCATATTTTCAGACTGGACCCACTCCATACATTTAAGCACAGTCAAACATCAACAACAGATAGCTAGGTAAAACATGGTCAGTCTGGAGATTGGTCTCTTCTACTTCAGCAAACCCTAGTTTGCATACCCTTCCCTAACAACGTGCACGTATATGCGCTTTACGTCCACATCAACCAACGTATACATGCACATAAACTTCATGCGCCTCTGGCAGCACCTTCAATAGCGTATATACGCGCTTCCTCTGCGACGAACTAGCGTATAGATCTTCAACCATTTCAAAGCTGCATACTTCTTTAGATCAGATATTCAATTCAGATTCAACCCTTTACTTCAGACAGATGTTCACCTCATCACAGATCTAATCACTCCATAAACAAATCTAGCAAATACAGATACATTTGAGATCTAGATATCTCGCTTCATCATTTCTTCATAGGTGCACCATAGATTCAGATCTATCATCAAACCTTTACCCTTTCCATACAGATATACTTCATAGAGAAGTATTCATTCAAGCTCAGACATCTTGCTCCCACACTCATAATTTGCACAATGAATTTCTCTTTATATAGGTTTACCCTTTTCAATACCATAGAGCCAAAACAATACCATGAGCCCAAAACTACATTACTTCTGATGGTATTCCTGGACGGGGTCATTTAGACGAATCATAACCCAATACAATGGGTCAATACCATGGTGGTTACCCCTGGTTTTGCACTTTTTGAGCGCTTTTGCCCATACACGACTTGGAACGTTGATTCCCGCGTGCATACGCGACTTCTCCTAGGAAAATCCGCATATGCCTTGAGACATACTCTTTTTATCATAGATCTTAGCACAAACTGAATTTCTTTCTTCATTCCCTTCTGTACTCACTATAGATACATCAGATTTACTTCATCAAGAACATATTCTATCAAGCACAACTTCATCAAGTAATTTGCCATCTTCTTCATCAAGTGGGTTGCCATTCAATGACAACACTCAGCATCATGTTGCTAACTAACATCATTTCACATCAGATTTACATCATTTACCAAGTCCATCAAGTCAAGAATAACTTCATCAGGTGTATTGCCATCAAGGACAACACATGCCAACAATCTCATGTCTTCATCTTCATTTAGTGGGTTGCCATCAAGGACAACACTTTGCATTATATTGCCAACAATTTCATTAAATCAAAGAACTGAAACATGCTTACATACATAATGGAAACAAACTAGCTTGGCGATGATGAAAACATCTGCGAGAGAGATGTGGCGACTACATGCCTATGGTTGACGTATTCTGATGACGCTCGGAAACCTTTTTATTATTTAACAATAAGGAAAACCCTAAACAACTAAAACTAACCTAGAGATGGAATGCCAAGAGTTTGTGAGCCTGTTGGGGTTGGTTGGGCGATCCTTCCCGAAGGTCGTAACCTTGTGTATTTATTTTATTTGGCCGCCTTGCTATGTATCAGAATATCTACGCGATCTTTTACGGTTGTTAGGGCCTTTCACCGCGTAGCTGTGGGTACAAATACCTTTTGCCTCAAAAAAACGTCTTTTGGGGAAGTCAGCTTCTGCCATTGTTCAAGACCTAAAACTTTACTAAAAATAGTAAGTATTTTCTATAGCGAGGAGGCCATTGGTGACACAGGGGTCTGGAGGTACCGGACGGTGGGTAGCCATAGCCCTGCCATGATAATCCTTTTACTCGGAGGCAATGGTCTGTGCGTACGAGCCTCATGAGGTCGAGAAATTTTGTGTTGGTGGTCCTTGGTGGATGCATACTTACTGATGATAGTTGGCTGTGCAGCAGTATAGTTGGATCTCACATTTGTGGGTGTTATTGATCTATGTGTCCATGATAAAATGGGTTGTGTGTTCTGTGCGATTCGGGTTTAACTCATGGGAGGTGTGATTTGTTCTCCAATGTTGGATGTGTCTAGTAATATGGTGGAAATAATGAGCAGGCTTAATATCCACTTGTTTTTGGGTATGAGCAAATATGCAAATGGTGGAATATTGAAGCTTGAAGCATTCTCCTATAGCCTTAATGGTGACCTTTTGTATGTGGATGGAGGGCAGCTTCTGCAGTGGGGTCCAGGTGGGGTGCTGTACCAAATGTAGCCAAACTTTGTCACCACCTAAAACATGCAACACAATGTTTATCATGTCACTTCTTTCACTTAGCATTAGATTTGTCTAATATGTCATGGACCTAATAGGACAAGTGAATACGCTCAATGAAGTTGTTATTTTCTTTCAGCTTGATTGAACTTAGGCAATAGAAATCACAAGTGTTGCAAATGGTATGGCCACATCAATGGTAGGCATAACGTGGTAGGAATCCCAACCACGCTAGAAATGGGTTGTGTCTAGTTGAACTATGGATATCTAGGTTTAGCTTTGTTGGGGAAATAAAGTGTGATTTCATCCCATGTGCGAGGATGTTGAGTTGTACATGTTGTTAAGTCTATTACTAGTGTAGCACATTATTGTTGTTAGTGTAGCCCCTTATTTTAATTTTTGTACCTATGTATCCCCCACTTTATTTATTATTGTGCTCATAAAAAGCCACTATTGTTGCTTATTTGTGCCCTTACATTATTATTGTTAGGTCGTTTAGGATTATTGTGACCCCATGGACTCCTATATATACGAAGTTTTGTCATTTTAAATCCATCAAGAATTGTTCATTATGTAATGTAAGTAGGCTCCCCCTTGAAGTGGTTGATTTCTAGGCCTTAAGTCTCTCTTTTCTTCTATTTTGGGAGCTATTTTCAACGTATTTGGTATAGGAGCTTTGGATTCTAGGGTTCTTGCTTCAAACGGTCAACGTGGCATTTTTCGTTGCTAATTTTTGTCGATGTTTGGAAGCTAAAAATAAACCCATTTGAATATCCTCGAGGGCTTTCATGTCAGGCTAAGTCTTGGGTGAAATAGTTGGAGATGATATGTGGAAGTTAAGTTTTTACGATCCTAAATTTTCATCTAAAGTGACCTTGGAAAAATCGTCATAACTCTCTGCGGGCTCAGGATTTGAATTATAAAAAGTAGTTGAAATCAAACGGTACAGCAATTTCTCTGTATCAGTTTCAGAGGCTGAAGGAGGAAACAATGACAGTGGCATGTCGTACAAGATAGCACTATCTTTAAAAACCGATCCATAATTAGAGTCATTGTGGGAATTGGGCATAACTTTTATCTTGAAGAATCCAAATCAATTCGACTTGTTGCATTGGAAATAAGATTAGGGCGCTATAAAGATGAAGATAAAATCTAGGATCCAAAATTACTAGGAAATCGCCCGGTTCAATATCGAGCTCTCAAAAATCAAAAATGTGTGTATTTTTTTTAATTGCAACAATTCTTTGCTTGAAAAATTAGTTTGAGTAATTCCAAGGGCATATTGAAGCAAGATATCGATGTTGGATTAAAATGCCCATAAAAAGAATTAAAAACAATTAAACCACAAAATACTCTACTATAGCTCATGAAGAGAAAATTGCAACATGATATATCAAAATTACAAGAGCAAGTGCTAAATTTAGCTCTGTAAAAAATAACAAAAAATAGAATAGGAGTTTAGAAGAAAGAGTGTAGAGCTAATTGGATGGTTTGGTAAAATGGCGACTAAGATGGATACATTTGAAAGAAGAATGGAATGGAGAAAAGCTAAGATGGATGGCATTGAAGCTAATATGGATAGCATGTGACCTAGATGGATGACATGTCGACAAAAAATGAAAGGTAACATGGAAAATTGTGAAGGTGAACTAAGCAGATGAGTGTTGGAGGAAAGGTTTAGTAAAATTTGATACAAAATTATTCTACAATAAGCGAAAATGTAATTAGAAACTCATGATGAGAACAAATAAATTTTAATAGTAAATTTCTATTAAACTCTAATGTTCATTATTGGATGAGAACCACCATATTCGAAAGATCGATAACAGAAATTTTGATGGAAGAAAAGGATACCATAACATGGATGCTACAAATAAGATCAATATTTTGATCCCAAATAATGTGCAAAACACATAAAGGTATGCATTGCAGCACATATGTTTAGAACAAGTACATCACATGTAGTATGGTAGCTTTCTCTCATATGGCATTATCATGATGGAAGATTTTACGGAGAAATGACGCACATTTTAGGGATCAGGCTTAACACCTTCTTTGTGATTCGATAAATCTCATACAAAAAGTTAGGTGGTGGAGCACATTGAGACATCCTAGAATTGAATATAAGGAGTAACTAATATTCTAGAGGAACAAAGGTTTGATATCTATTCTGCAGGACTTTATGAGGATAACATCAAAATGAGGTTCTCCCTTTGGGGTGATTCATTAGGAAAGGCAGTGGGGTTGGCAAGAAAGAATTAGATGTGAAATTATGGCGACAGAAGTCTACCACTCACATCTGTAAAGATGGAAGTGTTTCTACTCCTGAACTTGCCTTTTAAAAGGTTGATTCCACAACAAGGTGGAAAAAAGAAAGAAAAAAAGGCTTTGCTACAATTGTGATAGAAAATCACAGCCAAGGTCATAAGTGTGGTGAGAAGAAATTATTTTACGCAGATTGTGAAGAAGAGAAAATGAATAAGAAACTTCAAAGAAGGACCCACACTGGAACCAACCTAAAGAAAATATAATAAACCAGATGGAAAGCCATATAGGTATGATAGGTGGCGAGAGTTACCACTCACTCAAACTCTCAAGATGAAAGGACATATCAGAAAAAATTAATAGTGTTGATTGATTCGGGTATTACACGTAATTTTATTCATTTTAAGGTAACCAAGGAAATAATTTCTTATATACAACACGATTGTGTCAAGTGATGGTGTAAATGGAGGAACATAAACTACGTAAGGCTATACACAATATCAAGTTAATACAGCAGGGGAATATGTATTGAATAGTCCAATTGCTGCAATCAATAGGAGGTGTTGATGTTGTACTAAGTACAATGGTTACAATCTTTAGGAGGCCCGGTGGTTTTAATTTTCAAGAACTTTTCTTCGAAATTTATTTCCGAAGAAATAAAGAGTTAATTATGAAGATGTCATGGAAGTCGAGAAAGATAATGAGCTCTAATGTCATGATAAGAATCTTGCGAAGAAATAACAATGAGGCGTAATTTCACAATTATGTCACTAGAATTTCAACATAAAATCATCTATTTCTCCATATCTCCAAAAAGTCTTGGATAATCATTGTTCAGGAGTGTTTAAAACTCTGAAAAACTCCACTAACAAACGATCAGCAATCATGCTATTCATTTGATTCGAGGGTATTTCCTCCAAACATCGAATACACAATATCCTTATGTCCAAAGGGTGAAATTGAGCGTATGATTGAAGAAATGTTGAGAAAGTTTGTTATAATTCAACCTAGTCAAAAATTCTTTCTATGCTTCAGCGTGTTGGTGCACAGAAGGATGGATAATGGTGCATGTGTACGGATTATAGGGAGATCAATAGCTCAATATTAAATATAAATTTCCCATTCCTTGATTGATGAATTATTGGATGAATTACATGGAGAAGTTTATTTTAGAGTTGGATCTTCATTTAGGATATCATCAAATTAGAAAAGAAGACTAGATATTCCGAAAACAACATTTTGAACTCATGAGGTCATTGTAGTTTTTGGTCTGTGCCTTTTGGCCTTACCAATGCACCTTTTACATTCAAGGGTTGATGAATTCATTTTCAAGCGCGCATTATAAAATTTATTATTCGCGCATTTTTTTTTAGCGATATACTATGTAGAAATTATATAACATATGCATTATATATCAGGATTCTTCTGATCTAAGGTATTTGTCATACTTGCTAAACGAAGATCAACTTCCACTTTGTTAATCTTTTGTGGAGGTATAAACTCAATTTTAAGCACACAAGAAGCAATAAAAACAATACTTTGTAACACAATTGTTGCGGGGAAAAGCACGAGCCAACCCCAACTACTCATATGTATGTATCATGGAAGATCATGTAAAAATCTCATACAAATCTTAGTACATCAAAAATATCAACTACAATCAGTAATCACTATTTGACATGAAGAAATTTGAAAATCCACCTTCTTGATTTTCTTGCCACTTGATACTTTGCCTCGCTTACTTAATCCACTATGAAAATATCTCTAAATGAATTCAAATTTCCTTGCCTTGGTACATGCAATCCTCATTGGAAAATCCAATACACCGTAATGTGATCTGCCAAATCTATTGGATCACTATAGTCAGCAAATAGTCCATCTCACCTTTTCACCTATCTCTCGATGGGTCTCTATAAATGGCATACCGATGAATGACATTGTTATTTATTCGATTGATTAATGAGTTATTATTTGCGCGTTAATTAACTAATTAATTCACTCACTCTTGCTAGTGTATCTTTCGATTGAACTATGTAACACTAGCTCAGCGGGATTTAACTCCGTGTGAGTTAAGGCGAATAACAACTCCATGAACTACTCTTGCTTTCTGTCCTTACTTTACACACTTCGATTCTAATTAGGTCCTCATACTTGAAACTTCAAATGACTATAAATTGCGTAATTCCTTCCATTATGATTTCAGGGTACACTATTTGAAATAAAGTGTATACGAGAAGAATAAATTTGTTTATTATTCGATTTATTATTATAAGAGCTAATAATATTGAGTATGTGTCTGTTTTTAGATCAACGATCTTATAAATGAACTTCTGTTAAAAATATAATTTCATCATTTTCCAACTTGACCAACCATCACAAATAACATCCTGCAACACGAAATATGATCTTACGTCAAAAATATACTTGCACTAAAAATAGCCCATAATTTGTAGTGAAGGTATTGTTTTTCATAAATAATCATCTTGTTGAATCTCCATTAACACTAATCTCTAAAGTGTAGAAGGATGTACATTAGGCATATTGTTGACATGTGTTGTGACCATCAAAAACCCCCCCTTTTTTTAGTATTGTATGCTAATAAATAGGGCCCTTCTAAAAATCAAATGTTAGTATTTAAGTTTACTCTTTGTTTTCACGATCAAATAAAATATCAAAATAAAGACACTAAAGCATGTGAATTTACCTTCCCATACTCAGCGCATAAAACATCACAAATTATAGGTTCATATGAAAAAGTGCTACATGACAGTGAACCCAGGAAGAAGCTTTTCTCGGAAGTCTAAGACATTAAAGGCTTCCTTCGCTTTGTTTTTTATCGCATTGCAAAAAAATTCATTGAGCATCCTTTAAGCCACTCTATTGAAGTGCAATACGCAAGATGCGGAATCTGCAGCTTACAACTTCATAGCCTCACAAATCGCCTATACTTGTGACCCAACATAACGACTGATTTTTAAACAATGGTAAGTTTTGCGACCCAAATCTGCGATATTGCGAAGCAAATACGCAAAATTGATTTTATCACCCGGATCAGCTCACACGATTCCTAGAGATAGTAACTTTCAGTGTTCGATGAAAAGTTGTGAGCATTAAAGTTTAAGTTAACGATTTCATTAATGTTCATTTATTTAAATGATCGAATCAAGGTAAAGGAGACCATGCGGTACAGAGATTGATATCATTTGATATGATTTATCAATTAAAAGCTTCTCGTCACCACGGTCGTTTTTGTCTTTCTGTTGTTTTGCTGTGTTGCTTTCATCTTTATTCTGCTGCTTTCAACTTTCGGGAAGAATACCCGGACGTAGGCTGAAGAAATGGTGAGAAAAGGCGAGCCCCGCGTACGAGAAGTCGAAGCTGACCCCCCGTATTCACGGACACCTGTAAGCCAGGGGTGGGGATATCTGCAGGAAGCTGTGTATGGGTTGTTAGAAGAAAGGAACGAGAAGGTGTGATGGGTTATCGGATGAACATAGCTCTTCTAAAGCATCCTTAAGCAGGCATGCATGCTCGTTTCTACTGTCCACATCGTTGAGGCCAGTACTCCTAAGTGATATGGTGGAAATGGACTATGAATCAGAAGGATATACGGTAGAAGTTCAAGACGACGTTCGGCAAGTCATGGGGTCGTTACCCCAAACAATTTGAGACGTTTGTGCCATTTGCCCAGGAGAACTGGTATACAACGAAGAAATTTGTAGAAAAGTTAGCCAAAGAATGAAGACTTGGAAGAATTCACAAGGCACCTAGTCAAACAATGAAGAGTTGAAGAAGGATAAAAACGGTATGTGGCTCCCAGTTCTCTTCTTCTCACTTCTTTGTTCTTTCATGATATTGTGTAGTGTTTGGGGGGAAACAAACATCGACAGTTTTGTCAGAATGGTTACCCTTGTTAAGGTGGGTTGTTAATGCCACCATAATGAATTGAGCCCAAATTTTTGTGAATAATTTAGCCTCTGCAATTGCCAACATGTAAGAAGTAAAAACTATACTTTAAGGATTTTACCCTCCTTTCTTTTTAGTGCTTGTATCATGGACATATTTTGTTTTGTTTAAATTTTCTATTGTGGGATAGAAATAGGCTTGGTAAAATCCACTTCCCATTGATTTATCACAAAGTATTATGGGAATCCAATTTCATCCCACACATTTCTTTTAAAATTTGTCATAGAGTTATGCTCTATTTATAAAATGATCTATAATCAAAGCTATCCCAAGGTTTTGCTACAAAATACGAAATGTTCTCTTATGGGAAGGTTTTTGAGGAAAAATTGGTAGCTATGTCAGGTATTTGGCAACATTTAAGCACACATGTGCTATGCTTTTAAATCACAGAACAAACAATGAGTAGGGAAATAACATCGGACACAACAGGTATGGAGAACAGTCAAGACACGAAAAGAATACAGAAAAGCCATCTGGCTTCAATTTGTAATATGCGGGCATTGTCGACTTAGGTCATGCATTTAAAGAACAAGTAATATGTTATGCTTGCAACTACAAAGCCTAGCCAGGTTTTGTCCACGAAACAAGGCGAAACTCCCATCATTTTACAAAAACCAATTGTATTGGATCTAGAGGGATAATGAGAATTTTAATAATCAGCAATCAACCTTTGAAAGACAAAAGAATGAGCCGTTGAAAAGCACAATAAGTTAGCTACGGAGATGGAGAACTGGAAAGGACTATCAATATAGGGAAACAAAGCATATTCACTGTTGCTCCGTCATGGAAATTGTACTAAGGATAGAGGAAATTCCTCCTCTCGATGTGTTGTAATATCGACATAAATTTGTCATCAAAAGGCAAGCAAGAAAATAAATATAGAGGTTGTGCTAAGCTCCCGGAAGTTGAGCTTTCTAGATGTTCTTTGGAAAGATCCCACTAGACCCGTGAAGAAAATCTAACTAGGCTCTCCTCAAGTCACGGAGCATGTGCTTCTTTTAACAATTGATAAAGCAACGAGAGGTTGGAGTTAATACTTATCCAGAATAAAGAGAACGATATTTATTTTTGGAAAAACAAGCGCAACAGGTCATCATCAACAAAAAGTAGAGAACACAACTAGCAAAACTCGACAAGACTTCCATCGGATACAGTAGATCATCAAAAGTTTGGCAATAAAGAAGAACAATTAAAAACTATGGTGGAGCATAAGAATGAACCCAAAAATTGGAGGTTATTAAAGGCTTTCTAATATCAATTCTCATCTCTTGCAACGGAAGAATTATTAACGAGAAGATCTAGCAATGGAATTACGTTGTGGTAGCGATAAGATTACAAATCAAGTGGTAGATTTACGACTTGATTATGATTCAATTAAGAAAGTTACAAAACTTCTTGCAAAAGCGAGAAATGAAGAAAAGAGTAGATACAAAATTGATGAATCGCATAAAGAGATGTTGTTGCGAGATGGGATTTCCGAAGCAAGCGAACAAGCGATTGGGGGAGGTAGCGGAGGAAAGTAGTGAACAATATCATTGGGTGCATAAATGAAAATCTATACACAATGGTGATAACGGGGCTGGGCTTCCTTAAAGGCACCAGGCTTATTGAGAATGAAACATTAACGGAATAAAAAGCAGAATATTAAACGGACAAACAAGTTGCGCCAGGACACTCTTTGGCGGGTACTTGGTAAAGCCACACAACCAATGCATGACCACACAAGGTTGCCTCATAACCGCTCACCAAAAAGAGAAAATGGTTCACGATGTTAACAGTATCATATTTTGAGTTAAAATACGGTGACATTCAATGACGCTCTTGAAGCAAGTGATGGATGTTTGCAAATGCGAGATCGATTCGTTTGTCATAGATACAATTTGGTTTTATTTGGTTGTTTTTGCTTAAAAATAGGCAAGTGGTTTCTTTCTCATTTTTTTTTTGTATTATTTATTTTTATATTTCATAGGTAGTATTTAAACCCCTCTCATGCATTTGAGGGGAATTATAATTTTATCAAAGCATTTAGCAAAACTGTACTTTGCTCCTCTGGAGAAGTTTTGATGAAATATGTGGAATGAAGGATTTTTCTTTATGAGTTTGATGTCTACTACGGAAATTCACTTTTGTACTCTTAGTCGGATGTTAGGTAGTTTGAAGATAAATCTATATCCTTTGCAGCTCATGAGTAAACTTATTGTCAGCCATTATTTTCATAATACTTACTTATGTGCCAAGTGATAAGTAGCGCTGATTATTGATATATGAAAGTACGAATGTTTAGTTGTCATTATTGCACTTATGTATGGTGATAACTTATTTTTATGTCTTATTCTATGAATAAATCTTATACGATATATTTCTCATAATTATTTCGGCTAAATTTTATCTGAAACAATCATCTTCAATGGATTCTTTTCTCGTAGTAATTGAATGATCTTTATTATCAATTCTTGGGGAAATTATTTTTAGATCTTTTTTGTAAGTAAAAGCTATTCTAGGAACCCAGTTTAATTTGAATGTTTTTCTTTGATTCAATAAGATTGCATTTGATAGTTAAAATATATATTAGATTTAGAATAAGCATTCTTACATTAAACCTTAAAAAAAACAAAAACATCACCCGTTAGTACATCCATCATAAATAGATTGAAGGCGGTCCCATCATCCCCGATTCAAACCACTATTCCAAAAATAAAAAGAAGGAGATTTATTTAAAAAAATCTAGGACGGGTAGTTATATTTCCACTGTGACCCTTGAGCAAGTTTTTAAAACCTTCAACAACATGATATCAAGCTTATTGGAGGAGAAAAAACTATGTGAAAAAACCTCCAAATGTTTATTTGAGTACAAGAAGGGTAGAATATGGGGGTGATATTGTATCTTGGGATAGTTTTAAGAAGTGTACCTAACCAATTAAAACCATTAAGGAATGGAAAGTCACCCACAACCATAAACGATTGTGAGGACTACTAGGGTTAACAGTGTTATGTAAATTTACCTTTAAGAATTACAAGAAAAAAATAGCATTTTTTGCAGTACATGTTAAAAACATTATTAAAGAAAAGATGAATTTTCATGGACTCGTAGAAGCAACTAAAGCCTTTTGAACATCTTAAGCGAGCCATTATTGCTAGCACAGTCTTAACTCGCCCAAATTCTCAAAATACTTCTTGTGGAGATGTGATGCCTAGGAAGTGGAATTTGTGTTGTTTAATGCAAGAAGAGCCATTGCTTTTAAGTACTCCAATCAAATAAATATTTAAAAATCTGTTGCAAAGTGAAATGTTGGAAATACTACCATGCACTAAAGAAATGGAGACCTTACTAATGGGAAGACACTTAAAGGTAAAAAATGATCATGATAGTCTTAAATAATTTTGGAACAAAACTATCTTTGAAAAGGGTGAAAAATTGGTCACAAAAGATATTGAGTTTATGACTTTGAAATCATCTACAAAAAGGAAAGCTAAATGTTATGTGAGATGCTCTCAAAAGAAGGATGAAGAGAGTGGAAGCATTTAGCATGCCGCATTTTATTATCAAACAGACTGGATAACCAAATCAAGGATGAATGGAAAGAATATGAAGAAAAACTAGTATGGAAACTCATTCAAAAGTTCTGACAAGATCATACATACATTCCAATCAAATTGGTTAAATGATTCTATGGTACAAATATCATTATAACTTTGTAAAAATTCCCAACACAAAACAAAATATTCTTACTAGGATACCTCTCACTAGGTGAATTATAAAGTTTTTAAAGAGGTACACGAGGGTGAAGAAAATATTTTTTGGGATGGCATAAATTTGATATTCAAAAGTTTGTGGCGGAATGTTTGTTTGCTAGGAAAATATAGTTGAAACAATTAAGACCTCGAGTCTTCTCTTTGGTTGGTATGGGCTGATTATCTTGTTTATTTTGTATCCTGTGACATTGGACCCTGTTCTTAATGGGGTAGCAATGCCTGTACCCTCAGATTTTCTTTGTCCTTTCTACAAAGTGATGGGGGGGTGCCCAAAGAAAACTAAAAAATAGATGTAAAATTTCCTTGTAAAATTATTGTAATTTCTATTAAATCTGTACCATTCATTAGGCAAGTGATCTAATGGTAGGAGGTGTGTTTAGTTACAGGGTTTCAGCCTAGAAGTCAACCCCTCATTTTGTATAAGGGGGTATTGTGTTAGGGTACATGTGTTATGTGTGTATTCTCGGAGGCGAAAACATATAGGGATAATTGTGGGGAAAAATTTTAAATATTACGCGGATCTGTGTAAATTTATGTCTCTTCATTTGTTCTTTTAGATAATAGAAAAAATTTTGGTTGTTTGGGGGTGAATTTATTATTTGGGTGAACTCATGTATATATATGTGTCTCTCTTTGGTTTATATAGTATACTATAACGTATTCCCTTGTTTTATAACAAGGTCAAGTCGGACGCTACGGTTTGAAGCTCATTCCTAACGAATAAATAGGTCGAACACATCAAAATTGTGGTAAAGATGCGAAAATGAGCAAAGGTTTTACACCTCATCATCACCATCATCTTTAAATCCGATGGCCTACATTTCATTCCGGCCTCTTCCACCATCCTAACTTTATCCTTATGATCAGGAACGAGTGGACATTCAAGAAAGGGACCCCTTGTTGTGTCATTCTCTCATGAATTAGCACCCATCCCCTTCTTCACCACTTACCACTTGGAGAGGTCCAGAATATAGCTTTGTCAGCCAAAAACCATCTTTCCCAAATAAAGCGGTATCATTTTGTAACGAGAGGGAGTAAGATCGAGCGGCGGTGCCAACGCCACATTGGAATTTATCCTTGGCTTCGAAGTCGAATAATAAAGCGAGATGTCGAACCTCACAGTAGCATTGCACTCTTCTTAAAACCATCACAACTTCCTCCAAAGTTGTTCCAGTATTTGAGAGATCATGAAGCATTTGGATCTGCCAGAAGTTGCTAGAATTAATCCCGGAGGGTGTTGTTGTTTTAAGAGATGTCTTATCACACTTTGCATGTCTCATATATTTCACCTAAATGTAATCTGCGATGGCCAGTTAACGCAATAAGATTTCTTTATAAATACGCCATTAGGTGCAAAGAGGGCCACAGAGAAAAATCCCATTGTAATAAGCTTTGGTGTAAACACTCTTTTGGATGAACGAATGGTATGTTTCTGAATTATTGTGTCATGGTACGCGATGTGATGCTTCTCTTTATGTAATTTGTGCCATTCTCTGTTTTCTCATACTATTTTATTTTCTTTCACGGATAGAAAAATTTTGTGTGAGATTTATAGCAAGGTACTGTAGTCTTCTTGCTTAGTCTTAAAAAACAATACATTTATTTTTTCCTCTAAGACTTGGATGAAAGAATTGACAATCACTCGGCATCCATGTTATGTAGGCCATTGAAATGAAATTTAGATACGATCTTGCTATTGCTGCCTCCCGTTTGACCTTAAGCTCCTCCTCTTTTCCACTTCTGGGATTGTGAGGTCCGGCCAGCATGGCTGGCTTGCATGGTTGCACGACTTAGTTGTTCATCTGTTGAGTTTGTTTACCCACCATTTGACTCCATATTGACAGCCTCTTGTCACCTCAACTTAAATCTTCCGACAAACCTCATTTCTATAACTAGCCTAATATCAACACTTACTAGTTATCAGCTATATCTAACGAGAAGAGCCTCTGCGAGTCCCGGAAAGAGCTAGGTACTGAATTCCAAATTTGGTTTGATGTTTCCCTCATGTGATGTGTCTTGACCTTCGAGTATAGGTGATAACATAATGGTGACTCCATTGAGAGAACTTATTGAAAAATATTGGTGTTCCTTCGAACTCATAAAGCACATCAAAGTTGATTGATTCACGATGATGAGCCATTGACAGTTCTAAGAAAGTGAAAATTCATTCTTGGCGCTCACGATTCAAAGAACCCGCTTTTTGACCATTCATGGCAGCTCCACAACATGCGACCATAGTTCCTTCTAAGCAAGATAAACGAGTTTGTGGAACCTTCTATCTGGTAAGTTTTAAATGCATTAGAACCGATTCTCAGAATTTTAGCTTAGTGAATATTTCGACGATTGTCTTTCTCATTTGAGTAGAAAATTTAATCACAAGCTAAAAATAGTTTTACGGAGATATTTTTGAAAGATAAATGCTATTGAACTTTTGGTTAAATTCAGTCATATAATTGTAGAGGATATAAAAATTAAAATGATTGTGCTTTCAAGTCCCAGGAGACTAAAGATGTGGTTTCAAGGGTTTATTGGGGATATAGTGATCAACTAGTCATTGAAGGCCTAAAATAGTGTTATACACCATGCTTTAATTGATCTTATAACGGTATGTAAGAGTTATTTTTAGTTCAAAAGCTTTCAACCATGTATTCTCTATAGAATCCAAATACACATCCAACAATGTCTGTTACACTGTTCACTTTGGTTATGAGGGACACATAATCAAGTTATATTATGATTATCTTAAACAAACAATCAAGTTGTCCACTGACTTTCTCTGTTTGCTTGTTGTTTACTTTTAATTATTGTGTCATTTAGAACATAAACCAATTTCGATGGAAGTAGGGTAGGCTAGGTTTGCAACCAATCTCAGTACTTTGAGCATGTTCGAGTTTCGATTTCAAATTAGTTCCACAGTTTTGATGCAAGTATTTTCTAGACTTGGGTTTAGCAGAAATGTTTGATTTTGAACTAAACCTTCTCGACCTGACAGAGGAGACTTTGTAGTAGATCAAGTTGCAGTTGGGATCGGTAAAATGGATCGAGCCACTATTATCTCGATGTTTTATTTTACTCCTAAGAACGCTTACATCCCGATTTACCGAAATGACCATTGTAAGACTCTTGTGTTCACGGTATCTGGGTATTTGGTCTTCTGTTTTATCTTGAAAATAATATTCCCATATTTATCATTTATTTTCGAGAGAGAAAGAAAGAGAGGGTTTGGAAGCGGTGCCCAACTAAAAACAAATGTAAAATTTCCTTGTAAAAGTATTTTTAATTTCTAGTCAATCACGACCATTCATTAGGCGGATGATCGACGGTGAGATTATATTTTATTTATGGTTTTGCCTAAGAAAGGAAACCCCTCATTTTGTATGGGGTATACGTATTAAACTATGTATTGTATGTGTGTATTCTCAAAGCGAAAAAAATAGGGGGAGACTGAGAGAGAACAAGGAGATATTACAATGGATACTGTTATCAAATTGTGTCTCCTTATTTTGTTGGATAGCAAAGAAAGCAAGGAGTGGCTATTAAAGGAACAGACGTAACCTAGCGAGTGAGCACGTATATACATGTGTCTCTCTGGTTTTATATGTTTTCTATGTTTTTGTTTTCTTTATTTTATGTATTGCATTGCTACTGTAATATATAATTTTCTGTGACTACAACCTTTATCCATTCCAAATTCAGCATTTAAGAGGAGGGTTCAATAGTTTATCTAAAGTTTACCAATTAAAGAGAGTGTCTCATCATGGTGGTAGTTGATATATGCCTGAAAACCTTCTTTTTTTTTTCATTGTCTCATCCATTTAAAGCAAGTACGGTTGCCTGCCATGAAGCAATTCAAAAAGCTAAATGGAAACCCAAATATTATTGTAATCTGAAGATCCCTTTTCTCTTGGAAATTTTTGGACGGGAATTATTTTCTTGTTTGGGTACTCAACTAGCTCATGGCCTCATCTTATCATCCTCAATTCGATGGGAAAATTGAGATGTGAACAAGTATTTGGGAAGGGATATCTTTGTTGTTTGTATCTCTTAAACAAACACAATGAGTCAATTATTTACCTACTGTTGAATGGTGGTATAACACTTCCTTCCATCTGTGACAAAAAATACACATTTATGGCACTTTGTATATCATCACCACCATCCATCACATCCCCATGACACAAGAGAAAATTATCGGGATTAGGGCGATGGAAGATCACATGACATCAACAAGAATTTATCCAGCACTCCTAAAGGATAACCTAAATTTGGCACAAAATACGGAATAGAGAAACAATAAATAGGATCAACATATGGCAAGAGAAGTTTGATGTAGGAGGCCGTATGTATTTTTAGAACAACCATACAAACAAATGTCCTCAAGCAAACTAAGAAGGATAATAAATTATCTCCCAAAACACTATGAGCACTTACAAGGATGCTACACAAAATATTGGTACTATGGCATACTGGGTGAGCTGGCTATTCTCAGGTGCACCCAGGTTTTCATGTTTACGTAGCAAGAAGGTTACTGGGTGACAAACTTCAGACCAAACAATATTTCGAGAACGATGAGGAAGGAAAAATCATGTTGGAACCGAAGCAATCACGGAAATAAGAGCACAGGCAACTATAGAGAAATCGATCAAGCAATTTTAAGTGTCTCATCAAGTGGGGGAAGAACTTACCCTCTTGGATATTCCACGGGAGGATGAAATTTTATCTGACATCCAAAGCTACTCGGTGAGGGCACAGAGGGCATGTTGGTTCTATGTTATATTATGATCCCTTATTGTTATTAGTTAGCACTTTGTATTGTTGTTGTTGTACCTATGTTATGTTGTTGTTATTGTTGCCCATAAAAAAGCCACTATTATTGTTGTTGTTGCCCTTACCATTATTGTTGGGTACGACTAGGATTATATTGTGACCCCATAAACTCCTATATGTTAGAAATGGGGTTTTGTCTTTTGAATCATCCAAAAATTGTTCATTTATGTAATATAAGAGATTTCCCCCTCTAAAAGTGGTAAGTTTCTAAGGTGTTGATCTCTCTTTCTTCTATTTTGGGGCCCAGTTTACCAACATGTAAATTGTACGGTAATCTAGTTGATGACCTACTGTTTGTGCATTGTTTTAGAATTGAAATTCATGGACTTGACCAAACTTGGTATCAACATGTTGAGACTTGAAAAAAAATGTACTAGGGCAAATTGTGTCCCAATGCGAGATAGCGATTGTGGAATCCCAAAAGTACCAACCACACTCATTCAAAGAAGATTTTAGCGATTAACAACCCATGTTGTGGTAATCTGCCTGAAATTTGTAAAAATATGCATCTTAGATAATTTGTGGGTAACCATAAAAACACCATCATTTTCATGTTGGTAGAAGGAATTCTAACAATCTGTAGAGATGGATTCAAGGTCAAATAGGGAAGCCTTGGAAGGGTATATAGAAGCCTTTCTTCTTGATGGTGATTTGGAAAATGACATAGGCAGTGAAGGATCTGATGTACTTCAACATCTTGTCCAATTCTTGACCAACAAAATATGCCAATGCGCACTATTTTCTCTACCCCAAAAATGTCAACAACCAAGTTGGTGTTCTTTAATCATCTTGGCACGCTTGGCAGAAGGAACTCAAGGTGTCGAGGTGGCATAACAATGCATCCTATGTTGAATAAACAAAGAGAAACGATTGAAGAGCATCACAAAACATCATTCACAATCCTAGTTGAAAAATAATCACCTAAACTAGGTAGAACTACAAGGCTATTTTAGGTGTATGTCTTTATTTTGAACATGGTGAGCATATTGACCAGGTTGCAATATGCTATTTGTGGATATGGTGGTCAAAAATTTTGGAAAAATAGATGGTTTCTATTTTTAGACATATTGAGCGAGCTGTTTTATATTGCTAGTCTAAAAATAGATATGTCGAATATTATTGTGACTCTTAATAATATTTGGACTCTAAACATTATCTTATTCTCTTGGAGCAGCACTTCGATTAAGTGCACGGATGTAGCACGGGGAAGATGATAAAGAGAATTAATCTATTACGAGGTTTCTGGAGGCTATTTCATGAAGGAGACTTGAGTTAGAACTCATGTGACGATTTAATGGGTATAAATGATTGTGGTGAGTTGTGTTCATTTAACTTAGTTAAACAGGATTGAAGCTAGTTTTATCTAGTATAAACTGATTGATACACTAGTGAGAGTGGTGTGAATTAATTATTAATTAATTCACTAATTATTAAATCATTATTTAATGAAATACATAGGTCAACTACGGTGCATAGACATTTCGAGTGGGGGGAACTAGTGAAGGTAGGTGAACGGTGTGACTATCGATTGTGACTGTAGTGTTGCATGAGTTTGCACCACACATTGATGGAGATGCCAATGAGGATTGCATGGTCAATATGAGATGGTTGAACTCATCTAAAGCATTCTTCGGTGATGCCGCGATGAGGGTAGGCTAGCGGTCGATGGAGATCGGGGCATGGGATTTATAGATCGGACTGATTAAATGTGTAATTAGAAGGTTGTCTTGTGAAAACTTGTGAAGGCATGTGATGATTGTTACATGATCTCTATGACATATAATATACATATAGTTGAAGTTTTATCTTTAAGCTTTCCCATAAAAAATCTTGTGTTCATATATGTGATTTTTTTTTTATGGTTTTAGTGTGTTAATAATACCAATTTGATTTTATTTCTAACGAATAATGATCAATGGTGAAGAAATTCTTGTGTTAATGTGAAGTCAAATAGTGTGTGATAAAAAGAATAATATCGGATGTATAACATATCATTTATATAATTTCTACATGGTATCGGGCTGATATTGATCATTAGAGCAATTACAAAGCATTGAAGCAGTTGAAGTTTTGTCTTTGAGGGCGATTTGAAATTGCTACTGCGGTGTTTTCTTGGTGTCGAAGTTGAGCATTCATTGAAATTTCTTTCGTTCTGCAATTAGGTGTCCCCTTGATGAGAGCCTAGAATTGTATTGCTGGAAGGACGGAGATGGAGGGCAGTGCGCCGGAGGATAATGAGTTAGAGAGTTCATAGATGCGTGGCTTCTCGTAGGGTTCTAACGATGGGTCGCATGACGCATGGCAAAAAGAGGTAGCAAGGTGTCGAGAAGGATTATGTTGGAATGTGTGAAGGATCACATGGTGTCTGGCCTTCATGGTAAAGCTTCTCCATTCTTGATGTGAGAGAAACGTTAGCCAGGACTTGTTCCAAAGCAAGAGCGACAGGACGAAGTTGGCTCAAGGGATAAACTCGAAAATAAAAATGGAGAAGAATGACATTGCTATTAAATGTGAAAAAGTTTGTCACTACGAGGGAGTTATAGCTTGGGATTTTCGGGAATTGAAGTGGATAGCGAGACTTGGTGAGCTTGGCTCTCCTTGAGCTTAGAAAGTTGGCATTCACGGAATGTTGTCAATGAGTAAGGACAAAGCTGCCAGAGATGGGGTGACTTTGGTCGGATCTTGTACGGGGAGGGTGTTACTGCTTCACTTCATCACTTGAGGCTGGGCATATGAGCTGCGTTAACGATCATAAATGCCTCCTCCTGTAGAGTCTTAACAACCTTTGTTCCTCATTCCATGCCCTGAAAATGAAGGAAAAACCCTAAAAAGCTCAAAAAACCTTGGGTACGCAGGTAACATGAAGCCTGCATGCGTTTTTAGCTAGGGTACGCAGGTAAGGTGAAGATAAAATGCATTCTAGAACGCATTTTTCCAATGTTATAGGTGCGGTACCCCTGTAAAGTAAAAAAAGCGCGAAATTAAACCAAAAAAGTTGAATTTTGGTCAATTCTGGAAGGTTCTGGATGAGATTTTTTGGGGATGAGTACGCTTTGGTAAGGTGCATGTATCCCACACCTTAAGGAACTAATCCCTTGATTTGAGGAGCCTATCCCTTTGAAGGAGGATTCTATCCCTTTAAAGGTGGAATCCTAACCTCCTCATCTGCTCTATAAAAGGAGGCATTGGGTAGCCTCAAAGGTGAAGTTTTTTGGAGAAGATTTTTGAGCTGAAGTGCTGTTGAGATTTAGATTTCCTTCTGCTGAGCTTTTGAGAGGAAAGATCACATACCTCTTTATGCTTCTGGAGGAAGAGTGCAAGACTTATCAAAGTAGAGGAGATTCCTGCTTCGGACCCTGGGAAGACCTTTCGAACATCAAGGCTAAGGTTGTAAGGTTCTTCTGTATATTTTAAGATTAATACAATCAAGTTCTGTTTTTCTCAATAAATTTTCGTTCGATTGTTTATTTCAATAAGCTGTCGTTTGATCATTTATTTCATAGATTCCTTGATCACTATGATGGGTATGTTTTATAATTATTTGTTATACAGGTGCTATTGATATTTTCTTGTTTGTGATTGCAGGTTGACGAAAGATGATACTTTCTTGCGACAAAAGATCTCTTGTTGCGACGAAGGATTATTGATGCAATGGAGGCACTACGACCGCAAATAAGCATTTGGATCTAAGGTAGGATCGACACCTTCATAGCATTTATTTGTAAAACGAATATATTTAGAGAAAGACAAACTTAGTTGTTCGTTTGTTGCTAGATTGTCTTTTGACACTAGGGAGATCGGTCTTGTCCGCAAGAACGATTTATCCGGCCAACAAATTGGCGACTCCGCTGGGGAAAGAACTTATTTGTTTTTTGGTTCTCTTTTATTTTGATTTGAGGAAAAGTTTTTCCTGGTTTTTGATTGATGGATATCTGCCTGGGTAGCTTAGGTTTTCTTCTTTTTTTTTAAATTTTGAAATCTTTTATGTTTTTCTTGAAGTTTTCAGGGGACCGCACTTTGTATTCACACATAGTGCGGGCATCTCCGCACTTTCCTTAAGTAAACAGTGCGGGACCGCACCTGTTACTTCTGGGAGCCTGCGGACCCTGTTAAAATTTTTGAAAAACTTCTGATTTCTTCTTTTAGTTTAGTTTAGATTTAATTTAGGATTCTTAGCATCTACCCAGATCTGTATTTTTCTGTCAAAAATCTCTTGTTTCTAAATTTCTTTCAGCAATTCTTCATCTCATCAATCTCCATTAAGTTAATTGGGTGTTTTGAGTCTCTTTTTTGAGAAATTCTTAATTTGATTTCCTTTGTTCATTACTTGGAGGTTTGTCTCAGTCTTTTCACAATTTTGCATCTTTTTGCTTTTGTTTTTGCAAAAAAATTTCCCCCTCATTCGCCGGGGGGGGGCTAAATTGTGTATGAGTGTTAATCGCCTTTGAGTATTTTTATTTTTGATCTTTGGAACTCTCACCCGATTTTCTTGACTTCCACTTGATTGGTTCTTAGATTACATTAGAACTATCTCGTGTTTGAGAATTCTCTTGCATAGATCAAATTTGCATAATTAGAATTCTCATTTTCAGAATATGAATGAAAAATGTGCATAGATTACATTTGCATACTTTTCAAGTGAATTGTGCATAGATTACAACTGCATAGTTTACATTCTGAAAAATCAATCGTAGATTTAGATCAGTTTTCTTTGATTTTAATTTAGATGTTTTTATGATTGTTTTAAAAAAAACACAAAAATAAAAAAATTGTTTTGGGATTGACTTGCATTAGTTTTTCTTGATGAAATTAGTGCATTAGAGAATTTGTTATATTTTCTCTTATTTATCAATCTTTGCATTGTTGGAAGTGGATGGAAACTCTCTCCTTACTTTAGTTAGGATTCATCGAATTGAAAAGATTACATTATCATATTCGATTGCATTCAGTTTTGGTTCGGGTCATAACACCATTGGTTTCATATCCATTTACCCTTTTGAGTAATAACAGCCAAAATAACACAGCGCTTAATTAAAATTCATCTAGTAATTTTTACATTTTTAGGGCTCTTTCCACCAATCTAGTTTAGGCTAGTGTCTTGGAATAGGTTTTAGTTAACTCTCCAAGACAGTAAAACAAACAAGTAGTCGATCTTGCGGTAGGAAAAATTCCAATTGTTGCATGTATGCTCTGGGAAGCTCCTCCTAAAGGAGTCAAGCACGAGATCATATCTGAACCAGTGAGGTAATCAATCCTTCCTCATTGGGAATGATAGAAGATATACATGTATTAACAACGGTAAAACTCGGATAGACCATTGTCGAGGAGCCTGGGGTCACTTGTCGGTAAACCTTGGATTATGTCAAGGAGCCTTCAAGGGGATTGAGCTTTGTTACTCTGCCCTTGCGTGTGTATCGGATCGTAGACTGTTCCCCCAGGTATATTTGTTTCTATTGGTAACCTTAGTGGCCATAATCTATAGGATTTTTCCTAAGGTGACGGTGGAGGGAAGATCCCACTGTACCTGGAGCAGACGTCGACTAGACTCACTTGGACTCTCTGGGGGGTTATCTTCACTCGAGATGGTTTTGTGAAGAAACTTGTGCCAGTCTGTTTCATTAAGCAGGTTGTCGGGGTAACTGTTCCAACTGCCCTTTCTGTATTAAATTCTACGATGTTGGATTTCATCACCAACTAGTGTGTTTGGTACGGGAAGTTACTGCTTGTGTGTGGTTTGACTCCTAGATTTGATAGCGCGTGTTCATTTGTTTGTTTTTACTTTTAGAGACCATAGGTGTGAATTGTGAATTTTAATTGTTTAGGTGTGAATTTTTAATTGTGAATTGTTAATTTTAGTTTTTAATTTGTTAATAAAATTCACTGAAGTTGAATAGAATGGCAACTGTTCCGGAATTTACCAACCAAGGAACCCCTCTTAACGAGAATCCTAGTACTTTTCCTTGCTTTGGAAATGTTGGTCGCTACATTGTCATTACCTGGATTACAATAGGTTTACCGATATGGTTACTTTCAACTTAGTTGGCCCTGAAACTCCAATTGTTCCACCTCAACCGAATGTTTCACCTAAACAGAGTTCACCATCTCAACATCACCAACCTTCTGTTAGTTGTGTTGAGGAAACTTCCAACAGGCTATAGAAATAGGTAGTTTCTGAGGAGAGTTCCTTTTACTGTGTCAACCTCGTTTAAAAAATGAATCAGTGAGTGAGGATAGTTCCTTGTACTGTGTCAACCTCGTTAAAAAATGAATCAGTGAGAGTGAGGAGAGTTCCTTTTACTGTGTCAACCTCGTTAAAAAATGAATCAGTCGACAATGAGGATAGTTCCTTTTACTGTGTCAACCTCGTTAAAAAATGAATCAGTTAGTCGAGAGCATAGTTCCTTTTCTTGTGTCAAGCTCGTTTAAAAAATGAAACAAGTTTCTGTGAGGAGAGTTCCTTGTACTGTGTCAACCTCGTTAAAAAATGAATCAGTGAGTGTGAGGAGAGTTCTTTTTACTGTGTCAACCTCGTTAAAAAATGAATCAGTTAGTTATGAGCATAGTTCCTTTTCTTGTGTCAAGCTCGTTTAAAAAATGAAACAAGCTTCTGTGAGGATAGTTCCTTGTACTGTGTCAACCTCGTTTAAAAATGAAACAGGTGTATGGAGCAGAGTTCTTGTCTTGTGTCAAGCTCCTTAAAAAATGAAACATGTAGGTAGATTGTAGAGAGTAGATTGGTAGATTAGAATAAATAGTTTATGAGGATAATTCTTTTCCTGTGTCAACCTCGTTAAAAAATGAATCAGTTGGTCTGAGGATAGTTCCTGTTACTGAGTCAACCTCGTTAAAAAATGAATTAGGTATGAGGATAATTCTTTTCCTGTGTCAACCTCGTTAAAAAATGAATCAGTTGGTCTGAGGATAGTTCCAGTTACTGAGTCAACCTCATTAAAAAATGAATCAGGTATGAGGATAGTTCTTTTCCTGTGTCAACCTCGTTAAAAAATGAATCAGTTGTTCAGAGGATAGTTCCTGTTACTGAGTCAACCTCATTAAAAAATGAATTAGGTATGAGGACAGTTCTTTTCCTGTGTCAACCTCATTAAAAAATGAATCAGTAGGTTATGTATGTAGATTAGAAATAAGTAGTTAGTTGAGGATAGTTCCTTTTACTGTGTCAACCTCGTTAAAAAATGAAACACGTTGCCATGAGCATAGTTCTTTTCCTGTGTCAAGCTCGTTAAAAAATGAAACAAATCCTCCCCTAATTGAGTCGAGTCTTTGACTAGATCTCGTAGATGTTAAGTCATAGTTAGGTTAGTTTTTAGGTCGGGTCTATCATATGATCTCGTAAAATAACCTTCATTCCATCCAGCTATTTATTACTAGTGTACTTAGTTGAATGAAATGAAGCTGGGGGGGCATGCGCTCTAGCAGTTACGCTTAGGGGGCATCAAGAACAGTTTTCTCTTTGTTTCAAGCTTGTGTAAAAATGAAACCACTCTAAAGCATAGTTTTTCTCTGTTTCAAGCTTTTGTAAAAATGAAACCTATCTTGAGTCAATTTTGGTTATTTTCAAGACTCCTTAAACTCATGAAAATCCCGAGATCATTTTGCTATATTTCATTCTCGTAAAACACATGAAAATGCCGAGTTCTTTCCGTCTTTTCCTGCTCGTAAATTAAATTGAAATTCGGCCACATGAGTACATTTTTATCCCTTTTTCGAACTCGTTAAAACTTACGAAAAAGTGAAAACCATGAGTACATTTTTATCCCTTTTTCGAACTCGTTAAAACTTACTGAAAAAGCGAAACTTTGGAGTTCTCTTTTAAGCCCTTTTCAGACTCTCTAAACATGAAAAGATCGCCGAGTACTTGATTGTTCGAACTCGTTAAAGTAAATGAATAATCGTCCCTTCAGTATAAGTTTACCCCTTTTACGGACTGAAATGGACTATTTACGAAAAAGGTATACGTTGACTAAATACGGTCAATAGAGTTCTCTCCCGCATTATTTTATCCTTTCTCGGGCTCGAGAGACTAAATTTACGAAAAAGTACACCCACGAAGTTTTCTTAAGTTTTTCTTCTGACTCCCTAAAACTGAAAAACACCGAGTTTCTCCTATACTGGACTCGTTAAAACTTAACAGTAAAGGACCTGTTTAATTTTCAACGGGAACGAACCACTCCTTCTTAGGGTTCGAATTTTAAACTAAGTTGGACTCATCCGAAGGATGAGCTTATAATCAAGCAAATGTTATCCTCCTCAAGCTTGTCAAAAATAAAGAGGTACTTGCCAGAAATGGTGGGGGAAAAGAGAGAAAAACGAACTTGTTTGTTACATTTTGATTATTCGGAAAACCGTTGACCACTCTTGAACACGACACTTTTTGTCCACCTGGGTTGGGAAATCCTTTGCCTAACAGTTAATCAAACCATATTGAAAGTCTTCAGCCGGTTTCTGGGTATTAGCTTTGGGTCAATTGCTACCAATCCATCTGCAGTGTCGTTATGTGTTCAAGAGGACAGTTCAAATAAACCATTCATCTGCAAAATATATGTCATCCATTTTTGACCATCCCTGAGTCAGTCCTTGCCAATATATTTTCAAAACTTGATCTATGATTTCGTGTTGTGGGCTTGCCTACGACAGATCACTTTCTATCGACATCAGCACATTATCTAGGAAGTTGATCCAGAAATCGTCAGTACCTTGAAATTTGCATGCCTTAATGGCAGGTTTCTTGCTTTCGACGACAGGTTACCTCATTGACCTTCGATCGAATGATTTCGTGAGATGTTCGACTTCAGCTCATTCATTCACATTTCATGGATTGTATTGAGTACTTTGAGAGCCATTGACATTACTGGTGGTTTCTCTCACACTTGTTAACAGTTCACATCATTGACTGGTAATCAAGTGGTTTCTACCATGTTCGACTTCAACACATTTATTCACATGGATAGAATCGTACTAGTTCGAGAAGCGGAAATCAAGACCCTAGATCTAGTTTCTACCATCCAGGCTGCGAGAAATTTTGTTATCATTTATACAGTGGACTATTCATAAACAGATGGCTGCGTCCATATTGTGTCTACACATGTCTATACTGTGATGTATTCAAAATCATTCCTGTATCAGAACAATTTAGAGTTAGTTTCTAGTTAGTTTTGATCTGAGTATGGGAATGCCTACCTCAGTGATGATATGATTACATATATATATTTTTCATTGAATGTTTTTACAGGTTCCGACTGGGGTGTCCACAGGATGATCCTTGAAATGATAAAGTACTTCACTCTTCATATATGACAGACTTCATCTTCATCTATTCCAGACTTCGCACTTTAGGGGGCAATCTGTTACACTAAAAATTGTCACCTTGACATTTTGCTGATTGTATGAGCTCATTAACACTCATACATGCCTCCTCTGCAAGTCTTACAACCTTTGTTCCTCATTCCATGCCCTGAAAATGAAGGAAAAACCCTAAAAAGCTCAAAAAACCTTGGGTACGCAGTTAATATGAATCCTACCTGCGTTTTTAGCTAGGGTCCGCATGTAATGTGAAGATAAACTGCGTTCTAGAACGCACTTTTCCAGTGTAATGCATGCGGTACCCCTGTAAAGTCAAAAATGCGCGAAATTAAACCAAAAAAGTTGAATTTTGGTCAATTCTGGAAGGTCCTGGATGAGATTTTTTGGGGATGAGTACGCTTTGGTAAGGTGCATGTATCCCACACCTTAAGGAACTAATCCCTTGATGTGAGGAGCCTATCCCTTTGAAGGAGGGTTCTATCCCTTTAATGGTGGAATCCTAACCTCCTCATCTGCTCTATAAAAGGAGGCATTGGGTAGCCTCAAAGGTTAAGTTTTTGGAGATTGGTGAAGTTTTTTGGAGAAGATTATTGAGCTGAAGTGCTGTTGAGATTTAGACTTCTTTCTGCTGAGCTTTTGAGAGGAAAGATCACATACCTCTTTGTGCTTCTGAAGGAAGAGTGCAAGACTTATCAAAGTAAAGGAGATTCCTGCTTCGGACCCCGGGAAGGCCTTTCGAACATCAAGGCTAAGGTTGTAAGGTTCTTCTGTATATTTTAAGATTAATACAATCAAGTTCTGTTTTTCTCAATAAATTGTCGTTCGATTGTTTATTTCAATAAGCTATCGTTTGATCATTTATTTCATAGATTCCTTGATCACTATGATAGGTATGTTTTATAATTATTTGTTATACAGGTGCTATTGATATTTTCTTGTTTGTGATTGTAGATCAACGAAAGATGATACTTTCTTGTGACAAAAGGGCCCTTGTTGCGACGAAGGATTATTGATGCAATGGAAGCACTGCGACCACAAATAAGCATTTGGATCTAAGGTAGGATCGACACCTTCATAACATTTATTTGTAATTTGGAGAATATTTTTGAAAAGAAATTTGAAGTGCTGTTGAGATTTAGATTTCCTTCTGCTGAGCTTTTGAGAGGAAATATTACATACCTCTTTATGCTTCTGGAGGAAGAGTGCAAGACTTATCAGAGTAGAGGAGATTCCTGCTTCGGACCCCGGGAAGGCCTTTCGAACATCAAGGCTAAGGTTGTAAGGTTCTTCTGTATATTTTAAGATTAATACAATCAAGTTATGTTTTTCTCAATAAATTGTCGTTCGATTGTTTAATTCAATAAGCTGTCGTTTGATCGTTTATTTCATAGATTCCTTGATCACTATGATAGGTATGTTTTATGATTATTTGTTATATAGGTGCTATTGATATTTTCTTGTTTGTTATTGCAGATCAACGAAAGATAATACTTTCTTGTGACAAAAGGGCCCTTGTTGCGATGAAGGATTATTGATGCAATGGAAGCACTGCGACTACAAATAAGCATTTGGATCTAAGGTAGGATCGACACCTTCTTCTGTATATTTTAAGATTAATACAATCAAGTTCTGTTTTTCTCAATAAATTGTCGTTCGATTGTTTATTTCGATAAGCTGTTGTTTGATCATTTATTTCATAGATTCCTTGATCACTATGATAGGTATGTTTTATAATTATTTGTTATACATGTGCTATTGATATTTTCTTGTTTGTGATTGCAGATCAACGAAAGATGATACTTTCTTGTGACAAAAGGGCCCTTGTTGCGACGGAGGATTATTGATGCGACAGAAGCACTGCGACCGCAAATAAGCATTTGGATCTAAGGTAGGATCGACACCCTTAACAACATTTATTTGAAACAGAGCATATATCAGAAGATATGAAACCCTTTAGTTGTTGGTTGTGTAGATTCTCTTCCAGGTACCTAGAGATGGATCATCCATAGAACAGATTATCAAAGCTAACAAAGACGTCCATAATAATTATAGGAAGATTGGTGATTGTGACATGACATGACCTATATTGTGAAATATTTCTTACTGGTGCCTATGAGTTGGTGATTCAGTAGATTCCATTGGCGCGACACAGAATGGATTTTATCAAGAAAACATTATATGTTTAAACATATGATTATAAAATATTGTATTATATTGTATATATGTCGTTGTTGGCTGCTCTCTTGTTTTTTTCACAGTTTCTTCTTTGGGTAATGAAATCATTTACATTTCATTACGGATGTCAGATCTTTGGAACCGTGCATTGGACATGGCAATGGTGCTATTCATAGTACAGAATCTATCTTAGCAATTAGGCAAGACTTCTAGCTGACAGCAGAAGTTGAGATTTTTCAGAAGGTTTATTATCAATGAATCCTATAATATCTCAGGTCTAGCATTGTTCAAGCTTCTCTCTGATATCATTTCATTTTGTGTCTTCATCATCATTCAGGACTAGACTCACAACATACAGTACTACAACTTATAGGATTAACATATGTGTTGGAAATCCAACATGCTCGTATGTTCTAAAAAAGTTAAACCCTTTGGAAGACATTTTTATTTTTCATTCAATATAAACACATTTTAGAAGGACTAAGTGTATTGTGTTTTCTTTAGTGAATTATGTTATAAACATACATTTGCGGCAATAAATCCCATTCTTTCTTCTGGTAAGTTCCCACAATGACATGGAAAATAAAAAAAAAGTGATTAAGATAGTTAAGTTTCTCTTCACATTTCAAAGGTAACTAAGACACATTAGTCATACTGAATATGTACAGATACTCAAGTCATCAAAATTCAGCTATTAGTGCTCAACATTAACATGCTACTGATACATTATTCTAAAATCTCCATCCAACGTTAGGAGGCAATATAGTATGCATGTGGCACTGCAGATGCATGGGTAACTCTGAGATCGAATCCCAAATTTCAGGCCCTCATGTGACTTGACTCTTGTAGAGTCGGCGTATCCAAATCGCGAGGATCGCCTCTTCAATAACCCTCTCTGGCGGCTCATCGACTCCACGCTGGAACATTGCCGATCGTTCGACCTACATTTGCATACATAAAATTTAGCGTTTGATCTTCTGGAAAACTCAAAATAAAAAATCCGTATCGTCTTAAAGATAGCCGTTTGCGTCTTGTTAAAAAATTCTTCAATTTATTTATTGATCGCCATGGCGGCTTAATCCTGGATCTCCCTCGGGTTAGCGCACTGCCTGCTGAATAGTCGCCGGTGAAAGGTAATCGGCGCTGAACCGGGCGAAAATCAGGTCGAATGCGATGGTCGATTGATAGCGTAATGCCGGGCGCACAAATTACCATCTCACGTCGCCGGGATGCTGGATTTGATGCCAGCGTCACGCCAGGCATCAGCGGAGAATATTCAGGGCAAAGAAGCGGGATCATTCTGGAGTTACCTGGAAATTTTGTTCTTCTCTACCATGCCTGCTACTCATTTGATCTGTTGCCGTCATTATTGCAACTGCATTGACTGGCTGTGGTTCAGCGCTTTAGTGCATCTTTCAGATCTGGCCTTAATCCAGGTCCTGTGGGAGTTGTTTCTTAACGCCGCATATGCTGAGTCGTCCGCCAGTAAAGATAATCAGGCGGCTGGTGACGAAGAATGCAGTCAAAATCTGATGATAAATTGACGGGCATATAATATCGATGCCTCACCCATCGCATTATTACGGATCTTCAGTTTAGATATACCCAGACATAATGTAGAAGTTGCATTAGTAGATCATCAATGAAAATGAGATCAATACAGTTATTTTTAACAAACCTCCAGCATTTTTCTTTTTCTTCATTTTGAGTCTTCTGCTTTAGTCAATTAATTTGGTTCTAATCACTCTGGTCGCCTCTTGCTGAATAAACTTATGTACTGTTGTGTGATATCCATGCAGCTGCAATCATTATGAATAGCCATGATTTTCAGCGGAAAATTAAGTATCCGGTCATTTAGCACTTACCTGCTGCTGGGCTCTTCCCCTGGATTATGCATCACTGTTTCCTGTCTCTCCATCTCTCGCCGGAAGCGGGGCCACAGTAAATTCGGGCGGCCTCTCGCCGTGATCTGTAAACCGGCTCTCCTCCTAAAGTTGGGACCGTTTTCACAATATGATTATGATCAACTGGATCCCATTTGAATACAAAGAACTCCAACGATTTTCCACGTATTTGCCTCATACTGATGACCAGGCAGCACAGAAACCCAGGGCCAGAACTCTACGTGCCGTTAGTTGAAGATAAAACAACATTTGTTCTCTGTTCTCACTATTACTCATAATCATCTTTGATCCATTGATCACAAACCCAGCCGCCAGACTCATAAGGACCATTTCATGCAAAAATCAACAGAATTTGATTTCTTGCCGGCGGCATCGCTAGTCTTCAGCTCTGAGTCGGTAAAGATGCGTTGCGGGTACCACCCTCAACCTTCGTTCAATTACCATTTTCTTTATTACACAAACAACATTCAGGGTTTGCATTTTACATTTGCAAAATAAATTCACGCTAAAGGCTAAATCCTCGTGAAGTGACTTGAGCAAAACCTAAAGAGGTTTCAACGAACCAACAGATGATGAAACCATCCCGTGGGCTCGGTCAAATCGCGTTGAGTTAAGCCAGACACTTGAGTTCAAACTCCGTCAAATGTTGCTCGTGTTAAAATGGGGCTACTAAGCTCTTTGATAGTCATTTGTTATTTAAATCTTATTATTTGGCTATGTTTTCTCTTTTTTATCTTGAACAATTATTTTTACAATCCATTTGACTGACCAGTAAAGTTTATTATTTGACCTTAGCGGTCAAATGGTGTACTTACCTGTTGGGGATGATTACAGCCGGATCATGTGCAATCTTATTTTGTTTGATAAAACTGAAGGACTTGAATGATTTACTCTCTTTTTCTGGACTAGTGTAAAAAAGTTATACAGTTATTATTCTTGCTCTTTGAACCGGTAAGTAAATGGTCGCTGACACTTATGTTTTTTGAAACAATGAAAATCAATAACATTTATCAACCAGATATAGTTAACCACAGACGGATGGGTCTTCACGAAAAGGAAAGCCTGAAATGGACGCGGAGCGGAGGTTCTCGGTGTTATTTTTATTTTTGAATAAAGTGGCTGAAGTTGCCGAAAATTTCTGCAGATTTTCTTTGTCACTCTTTTCAAACTCTCCAGCGCAAAAAAGTCAGTTGCTTTCTTATTGCCAAAACATTAAAACGCAAAACAAACCGTGACTTCCCGTGGGCTGTTTGAATGGGTTTATCATTTATCATTTTAGACTCGACAAATTATTAAACAGGAAATGCGCCATTCACGAAGGGTGGTACAGTCAACAATATGTTATCTCCTCATTCTTATTAAAAATAAAGTATGTGGTAATAGCCGGAAAAATTTAGGCCAGACGCCAACTTTGCGGTAGCGGGTAACCAGACAACCTTCACTCATCATTTTGACCTTTGGGTGGAGAGTGAAATCTTCGCCAGACGGTTCATTCTTCTGCTGGTTCATGCTTCAGAATTGATTTTGATTATCTTTGGCGTCGTCTGGTTATTGCTTCTTGTTAAGAGAGATTATCGGTGAAGATGCTCATCCTGTTGCTCATAAAGGCTTTCGAACAGGAAAGGTCATCTCTTGTTTAACCATCAGTCACGCATTTTTTCTCGAAGTAAGTGCCATCTGACCTTTCAAACCAGCGTGCTCTGTCGCTCAATCATCCATCGAGTTCGCCCAGCATCATCTTCCAGACGCAACAGGCTGATACAGCGTGACAGGATCTGATAAATGCATTGTTGGCGGTATTTTGCTGGCGATGACTGGCAAATCGTCATAATCCAGCTGCCGTGATAATGCCACCAGCCATTCAGGAAGTAATGGTTATGGCTCGTTGGTTATCGCGTGTTGTTAACAATTAATCATTGGATAGTATTGCGTGAATATCTTGCCATATATTCGCTGGCTATGCGGCACTGACGGTGGTGAGCGATATAAGAACTACAGTCGTTTGCGGCCATCAGGTTGCATTCAGGATTTTTGTACGCATCGCCATGCGGTGGCATACATAAGATGGAATCATCGAACATGGGCCTATACTCATGGCATGTCATGTGGGCAGCATTCAGTAACAGACAAATTTCTGGTTTCTCTGCAGCAATGTTGAACAGTTTGTATTGTTGAGTATAGGGTAAACCTGCGGCGGTCGTGATCGAGACAGAAATATCGCGGTAGTACGGTAAGATTGATGCAGGTTACCTCACTTGATTCCGGCTCTTCATCGCAGAATCTGTTCAAACCTGTTGTATTGTACGCTTCATGCCCGGACGGCGTTGTAAAGTCAGACGAACATCATCCTGCTGTACGGGTGGTGGTGCATCATCCACAGGTCTCCAGATAATAAGATCACCATCATCCCCTGCGGCTGGATGGTAACCAGCAGCAGGAAAAAAGTCTGTTCAGCATCGCCAGCGTCTTCCAGGTTACCGGCGATATCGCTTCTTCTCTTCTGGGCTTCGCCATTTCATCTAAAGGATAAGTACGTACATATACAGCACCCACTCCCATCCGGGTGCTGCTGTATTTTCTGGCAGTATCCCCTGAAGTGGTCAGTCACCTGGGAATTGGAATTATCATTGTTTATGTTCCGAATCTCCCGCAGTTGGTGTACCTTCTCGCAGGGATCGCCAACAAGTTTGATCAGATTTCCATCTCAGGCATCACTAACCGGAACTGTTGCTTATTAACCAGAGAATGGTATTCAGAGAAAGTACCATCAGTTCCTATGAACAGGCGCGGATCTGTTTTTGAAGGCGTTTTGATAAGAAGTTTGTTGGGATTCTCATTTATTGATATTGATATCTACGCTGGTATGATGTTGGATGTGATATGGCGGATGAGTTGGGGACTGATGGTATGAATACGTTGTCGTTTATGCTCTTATCCTCTTTATCATTAATAGCATTTCATTTCACTCTCAAAAGCATCTCTTTATGTTTCTTCTCTGTTGGCGTATATTCAGGTTGAATATATATGTTTTCCGATGAATTTTGAGTGATTAAGATAAGTAGGCATCTGTATATTGAAATATGTTTGTTGTTCTCTATTTATGCTTGCAGGAATCAATCTAGCAATTTGAGTTGGATTGAAGACGAAAAAAAAAACGGCTGTTATGTGGAATTATGGATTACGGATAAAACACAATCCCTAAACGTGGTGCACATTTAGAACAACATATTAAAGAATTTGCAGATAATTTTCCTAACATTAAATAGACACACATAATAGATTAAGAAAATTACTTGGATTCCAAGCGCTTCCTATTCTCCTTTTGTCACTCTTGTTGTAGTTTCCAATCTAAGCTTGATCGCCAAAATATTTCCTGCAAGTATGAGCACTAAAAAAAAAAGAGATTGCAATATACAGATGGTTATTCATGTTAATCAGTTAAATCAATGAAACATGAAATATATACATCAGATGAGAATCCATAATATGAAAGAGAAAAGCGTATACAGATACATATGTGGTAAAGTAAGCAGCAAAATTTATTAATGGATAGAAGGGGAGGTTACAACCAATGATTTATTTGATGTCACCAACTCTTGCATCATCCCAGCATCATCACAATGAAAATATCTCCAGTAGCATATCACTCAAATCAAACCATGAATTGAGATTCCATCAACATTTCTCTACTAAATTTCTTCCTTCTCAAGCACTAGGATCTGTGCTCAATTTATAGATGAGCTGAAGGTAGTTTCACAATCAATGAATTTATAATAATATGAAAGACATGTTACCAAGCTCAGAGGTGCTTAATGAACACATGGATTCAAAGTTTGACACATATGCACTCTTCTAGAAGGCACTGGCCATGTGGAGATTCCGGAACAATGAGAATTTCGTTCCCAATTGACCAACGCACCCTTGAGTGTCGGGAATTGCTTTGCAGAGAACCCTTGAATGGATATGACTGCATATGCAAAGCTGTTAGCCCCTTGAGAGACTGGGTTGGTGAGATCATAGGTGATATAACATGTACTTCAAATCTTGGAAACCTTGCAATGGAAGTCAGGGATGATTTGTTCGTATTCTTTGTCTTAGGGCATGTAGCAACTGAAATGATAGGTGATGATATGCCCTATTCATTGGTTATGGGGACGATGTCCAGTTTAACCAGGTCATTAGGAATGGTGCCCAAATCCACCTATAACTGATTCCCCCCTAAAGCATGAAGTCAGAATAATGATAAAAATATTTTTTGAATAAGATGCTTTACACTGTGATGGGCTGGAGCTGAAGTGGAGTGGCGACCTGCATCAATTTTACAACACATTACATCATGATATATCCTCTTGATCACGAATTTTTGAGGGAAGGCATTCCCATGCTCAGCACATACATTATCTAATAACATGTACATAGTGCAGAAAGTCGTCTACATTGGAATGTTGCCCAATACATACATGCCTACAGATATAGGCCCATGTTCGGATGACGATCTGTATGTAAGGTCACTGTACAGATGATGTGTACAACAATCCTGAAATCACAGCCCAAATGGCTGAAACTAGATCTGGGGTCTTCTTATCCCATTCACTTGATCATTCGGGTACAAGTCTAGCCATGCAAATATATGATTTATAGTCAAACATGGTAAGAAATTGTTTGATTACCAGCCAATGATGTGAGTTGTTAACAAACGTGAGAGAACCACCATTGATGTTAATGGCCCTCAAGGTACTGAAATATGTTTCATAAGGTGTGAATAGATGATTTGATGTCAAACGCCAAACAAAATATTTCGGCCAAAAGTCCAGAAGCGAGGATCTTGTTGATGCTGTAACAAGCCTCATGGTACTGGAATATGATGTTTCTAAGTGAATTTCCTGGATAATTATTTTTCGTCGACAGGAAATCACTTTATTGCTAAATGGGAATTACTAATTTCAGAGACAAAGTATGACTTGATATAGCAATGTTCAGGGATGGCTGTAATGAGAATGAAGTTTTATGAGTATTGCAAAAGGATGAGTATTCATTGGATGACTTCTCTTGAACATATTGGTGTCATTGAAATGATTTGGCAGCATTGACCCAAAAATGAAGTGAAGGTATGATGAACCATAGGTATGAATGAACCGTCAAGAAGATTACCAAACCTAAACAATCACAGTGATGGAGTGAAGTGTCATGTTCAAGACCGAGCTGCTACTGTAAAAATGTCTGTTCACTTTCCCAAATTTTCCCCAGTCATTTTTCGACTAGTACCTCTTTATTTTTTAACAAGCTTGAGGAGGATAACATATTCTTGATCTATAATTCAGCCCTTCATGCAAATAATGTATCTCTATTTAATAATTTAACGAGTCTAGAAATGAATGAAACTTGATTCTTTCCATGATCGACAAGCCTGTTGCTATTTTATGTTTTAACGAGGGTAACGACAGTGACAGCCCAGTCCTTTTTCATATTTAGAGAGTTTGAAAGAGAGGACGAAAGAAAGCTCCATAAGTAATTTTTCGTAAAGTTGTCGCTCAGATTCGAAAAAGTGTAAAATAATATCTGAGAGAACCTCCTAGCCATGTTCGACTAAGGCATTCCTTTTTCGTATATAATATATCTCAGGCCGGAAAAGGGTTAAACTTATACTAAGTAGATATCAATTCATTTACTTTTACGAGCTTGAAAAGACAAGTGCTCGGTAATATTTTCACATTATCAGAGTCTAAAAAGAGCTAAAAGAAGACTCCAAGGGTTCCTTTTTCGTTGTTATCGAAGCTCGAAAAAGAGATAAAAGTGCGCTTCAAGTCTTTTTTCATTTTTAACAAAGCTCAAAAAATAAGGATAAAAGTATGGTTTGTGGTCAAATCATTGTTGAAATAAATCTTCATGACTAATCTGTTCATCAGCTGTTAAAACTGTTCAGAACAAAATAAAATGGATTAAAAATACATGTTTCATGATAAAAATAGAATAAAACCATAGTCACAACAATAAATATGATTTGCAAATAATCAAATAACTAATAAAAAGAGTTTTACTATTCATTTTTACCATTTGAAAGTTACCATTTTCATTTTGGAGCTTTGAACCTGTTTTTTCCCTCAAACTTCAGTCGTTGATTGCAATCAATTATGTGGATGGTTTTCATCACTGTTTGATCCGGGTTGGTGCCATGAAATATCTCTTTATTTCAGTAGTCAATTCATTTCCTTTCATTGAAATTTTTTATGGATTTGGACCCCTTAGGGTAAATTATTTTTCCAAATAGGTAAATGCACCCTTGAGCATCAAAAACTGCATTGTGGAGCACCTAAATTGAAGTGTAGGTGCATATGAAATGCACTATCCCTTGTTTAATACTGCTTTAGACACAATTCACATTTTTTATTCTTGTAATGTACCCAAAATTTGTCTAATGTTTTGCATGAAAAGGAGTCCAATGGGTCTTATGGTTATGTTTCAAGATTCCATCGGACTAGAATGATGATTACTTGGAGAGAAAGAGAGCATGAAGAACAAAATATGGTTGCCCTAAATGATCTAGGGACAGTAAGAGCCCTAAGAGATTGTGGGTTGTTAAAGTACTTCCGCTTTTCAGGGATGAGGCAGCAAATAAAACTCTTGGAGTTCTTAGTTTGAGCATGGGATCCAACTATCGAGGCATTTCACATTAGGAAAAAATTGGTTCCTATTACAGTTGAGTATGTATACTTTCTTACAGGCTTGTCGAGGAGAGGTTTGCCTATTTCCCTCTTAGGGTCTGTTCTTGGAGGAGAGACTGTGAGAGATTATGTTTTGCAATATTGCTATCCAAGGGAAGAGCCAAGAAAGGATGGGAAAATAAACATCCGTGACGTTCAAGATTTTCCTTTGAGAACCATTCTTTTCATGATCGCAAAACTTGCTGACACCGTGACACTACATGGAGTAGATAGATCATATATGCAGTATGCGCTAGAGTGCATGGAGCCAACAGTATTCAACTGGTATGAAGATGTACTTTCTCAGATAAAAGAAAAAATGAACAAGGCAAAGGGATGAAGAAAGAAAAACTTAATTTATGGTTCGATCCTCATTTCATTTGCCTTAGATCAGATTCCACTGATGCAGCCTCAGCATGTGACACTGGGTGTGTCTAACCCTAGAGATCTGAGGATTAGAGATGGGTAGAAGGTTAGGCATGCAGGCCAATTGTCCATTGTGTTCTTGACTGCGTTCTTCTCCTGGTTCAGGCGACAGGTTTTCGCCATCGATGAATATGCATACGCAGGCGTCGATTTCTGAGGAGATCCGGACTTAGCTTTATCAGAAGGAACTCAGTGGGGTGCAATAGGTAAGAATGTTTTGACCATGTTTTTTATTTTTCTAATTTTTATACAATGTTTTTTTTATTTTGATGTTTTACCAATACTAAACTAAACTTTTAATTTAATTCAAATGTTGGTTGAGTTCAACCGGTGGAGGAACCAGTGCATGGAGTGGATGAGCCAGCAGAGAGGGCTATCAAGAGAGTAACCCTTCAGGATCTAGACATGGTTGAGACTCTGTTTGAGATTCGACAACACATAGAGGGGTTTACCTCCGGGATTATGGATTGCCAGATCGAAGAGATACCCCTGCGACTGCAGCGCCACACTATAGTCGTTCCTAACCACTGGATGCGGTTACTGCGTAGGATAGCTAGATCTATAGCATGTTACCATGATCGTCACTAGTTTTAGTTTTGACATGTTGCATACATTTTGAGGTCAAATGACCAATGTGTCTTGGGCACAAATTTTTGTAATACCTATAACTATCTAACTATTTGATTTTAGTTTTTTCCTATGTTTATTGTGTAATCCTATTCGATTATGTGAATGTATCTTTACATGTGTCACAAATTTCTTTCTAAAACTTGATTAGCCAAAGAATCAGTCAATGTGTTCAAGTTTCTAGAAAAGTGTTGATATTGAATAAAATCAAAGTGTCTTTCTAAAAGTCGAACTCTTAGGAACAAACGATGCAGTGTTGGATTTCTAACAGTATAAACACTAGTAATTTGTAATACCACAAGTTGTGAGTCTAACCTTATAATGATGCAGTTAATACCAAATGAAATGGCATCATAGAGAAGTTCTATCAACGCGCTATACTCAAGGATAGTGTTTGTCGATCTACCGATACAAATCCCTTGAAAAATCACTAACTCGTCGTTCGAAGTGAAAATGGCCCACGATGCAGAGGATAGATTCTGTGTACTATGAATAGAACCATCAACATATCCAACAAATGATTCCAAAGATTCAGACATCTGCAATGAAATTTAAAGAGGATTAATAACGTTAAGAAAACTCTAAAAAGCAAACTAAGACAGTGAATGAAAATCAACAACATATGTAAACAATATAATACAAAAAATTACTATGCTCGTGATTAAGCATAGTAACGTTTTAGATACAACCCATTTTGGGTCAAAGGAATCCCATCGTAATCAACTAACTCATAGGAACCCTTAACAAGAACTCTTTTGACAATATAGGGGCCATGCCATAATGGCTCAAATTTTCCTGTACCTATTACATCGACTTCTTGATCATAAATAAGGACCAAGTCGCCCTATGGGAAAATGCGAGGCTGGAAATTTTTGTCGTATTGCGCCTTTATACGTCTCTTATGCGCTTTGTTGGCCAATTGGGCTTCACGACGCATTTCATTAATATGGATGAGGTTAAAAAGACGCGCTTCTTCTTCTGAGGTGTCAAGTAACAAGTAAATTGTGTGTTTTAACAACGATATTTCACATTGGATTGGCAAGATAGCTTCCAGACCATACACCAATTGAAAGGGGGTAAATCTGGTTGCTTTTCTCGCCAAGGTTCAATACGCCCACAAGTTTGAGTACAGAATCAAATGCTAGTTTCTTTTACAAACTCCTATCATTAAATGAAGCATATGTTGAAGAATCTTGTTGATAGCCTCAACTTGTCCATTTGATTGTGGATAATAAGGAGTAGAATTATCATGTGAAAATCCTAACTTGGCAGTCAATTCAGTCATCATGTGTGTTGAGATTGCAACAAGATGATGAGCTTAGTGGAAAGGAGTCGCCTTCACTAAGTGGGCCCGCAGGCTATTTTTGGCGCAAAGTCTATTTTTAGAGATATGGATCATGTTCTATGAGTTGCAGGATGCTATTTGTGGATGGTTGGTCAAGTCGGAAAAAATAGATGGACTTCTATTTTTAGACATACTGGGCGGAATCTATTTTTTAGATTGCCAGTCTAAAAATAGATATGTCGAATATTATTAGCTCTTAATAATATTTGGACTATAAACATTATCTTATTCTCTTGGAGCACTTCAGTTAAGTGCACAGATGTGGCACAGGAGCTGACAGAAGGAATTAAGCTATTCCTAAGGGTTAAGTGGAGCTATTGCATGGATACTTCAGTTAGAACTCATGTGACAGAGTTTGGTGGAGTTGATTGAGGAAGTTAGTGGAGTTGTATTCGGTTTAACTAATCTAAACATAGTTGAGCTATTTGTATTCAGTTTAACTAATTGATACAATTAGTGAGAGTGGTGTGAATTAATTATTAATTAATTCACTAATTATAAACTCATTAATCAACTAAAGAATGCATTAGTTAACTTCAGTGCATGGACAGTTTTAGTGGAGACCAGTGCAGAGATAGGTGAAAGAGCCAGTTAACTATAAGTTGTGACTATACTGTTGCTATTTGCAACACACAGATAGGTGGAGAAGTCCATGAGGATTGCGCAGTTCAAGCCAGGTGGTTTATCTATTTAATGAAGCCATCCCATAGCATTGAAAACTCAATAGAGGCTGGATATCAAGTGGCAAAAGATTGGAGCATGTGTTTTGCTAGATCTAGCTTGATAGTGTGTAGCAATTGGAGGTGGTGCTGAGAGCTTGTGAGGAGCTTTGTACTATGATTGTTACATGATCTCCATGAAATATAATATACAGATAGTTGGGGTTTTCAACTTTAAGCTTTCCCATTAAATACTGTGTTCATATGTGTGATTGTTTGTGGTTTTAATGTATGCATGCAATTGATTTTATTTCCGCATGTGATGATCAATGGTAGAAGAGATTATGTATTATGCATGAAGCTAAAATAGTGTGTGATTAGGAGAATCTCAGTGAATAATATATTATTTATTCAAATTTTCTACATGGTATCAGAGGGATATTGATCATTGGAGCAATTGCAAAAAATTGAAGCAGTTGAGTTTTGTGCTGGTGGAAGTTGAATTTGCAGCAGTGTTTTCTTGGTGTCGAAGTTGAGATGTCTTTCAACGGATTGCGATTGGAGTATTCCCTTGAGGGTAGCTTGAATTATATTGCATGGAAGGACAGGATGGAGGCGGTGCTGGATGACAATGGGTTGAAGGAGTTCATAGATGCAGAAATTCCAAAGCCTACTTCGAGTGATGTTGCCGTACTTGACGCATGGCAAAAGAAGACAACAAAGTGTTGAAGGATTCTGTTGGAGGGCGTGAAGGATCACATTGTATCCAGCCTTCATGGTAAGGCTTCTCCATTCTTGATGTGGAAAGCTTTGACATATTTATTCCAAAGCAAGAGCGACCAGAGGAAGTTGGCGCTCAAGGATAAACTCAGGAACATAAAGATGGAGAAAGGCGACAGTATGCCCAAGTACCTCACGAAGTTCATCCAATGCAGGGATGAGCTGGGAAGTGTGGGGGTGACTATTGATGATGAGGAATTGGTGAGATTGGCTCTCCTTGGCCTTAGCCTCGCAGTTTGAGCTGGATTTTTCGCTGATCGCATGCTTGGTCTCAAGTGTGATGGGTTCAGTGTGGTTTCTTGATAGTGGTGCATCTTTTCACATGACAGGAGATCGAGATTTGTTTACTGATCTGGATGAGAAAGATCTTGGAGTGCACATCGAGATGGGCGATGATGGTAGATACAGTGCGACCGGTATCAGTACCATTTCCTTTGAGAGGGAGTCTGGTAAACCCTTCGTATTAAAGGAAGTGATGCATGTTCCAGGATTGAAGAAGAATCTTATCTCTGTGGCGATGTTAGAAGACAAGGGATATGATGTTGTCTTTAGTGAGGGAAAGGCTTTCCTGCGCAGTAAGGCAACTGGTGAGACCCGGAGGATAGGGGTTTGAGTTAAGAACCTTTATCAATTGCAGGTAGATGGCTGCGCAGCAATGGCAGGCAAGGCAGAAGGAGTGGTGAGTCGGGATGATGGCGAGTTGTGGCACCAGAGATTGGGCCACCTTCACCATGGAGCTTTGAAGATACTACAGCAGATTTCTATTGGGCTTCCTAAAGGCAGTCTTGAGCAGTCAGATCAGTGCAAGGGATGTACCTTGGGAAAATTTGTGAAAGCCACCTTTCACGAGAAGGATAGTCGCGCCACGACGATCCTTGAGAGAATTCACACAGACGTGTGTGGACCTTTCTCAGTAGCTTCGACAACAAAGCAGAGGTATTATGTGATATTTGTTGATGATTTTTCTCGTAAGTGCTGGATCTTCTTCATGCAGAAGAAGAGCGAGACATACTCAAAGTTCTGTGAGTTCAAGGCACTGGTTGAGAAAGAATCGGGGAAGCGGGTGAAGGCTCTTAGGAGCGACAATGGTGGTGAATTCATCTCTAGCGAATTCAAGGACTTTTGCAGCGCAGAAGGAATTCGAAGAGAGCTCATAGCACCTCATAACCCACAGTAGAACGGGGTTGCTGAGCGGAAGAACAGAACAATCGTGGGTGCTGCACGGGCGATGTTGCATGATCAGGGCCTACCCATACACTTGTGGGCTGAGGCATGCAATACTGCAGTATATGTGCAGAACCGTTGTCCTCACAGGATACTTGGCATGAGTACACCCGAGGAGGCGTTTTCTGGTAAGAAGCCCGATATTTCCCATTTGAGGATTTTTGGTTCACCTGTTTACATTCATGTGACGAAGGATGCCAGGAAGAAGCTGGAGCCGACCGCAGAGGTTGGGATATTTGTGGGATACACTGATACACCCCACAACTATCGTGTGTATTTTCCAGACAGTCGCAAGACTGTTGTGCGACGGGATATCAAATTTCAGGAGGAGAAAGCCATGAAGTGTTCGCTTGAGAGGGAGCCACACTTGCATGTAGATGAGGAGATGTTAGTTCCTAAGGATGAGCCTCGGGATGTGGATCAGCCACAAGAAGAGGTTCATGGAGTGGAAGAGACCACTCAAGTAGCGCCAACCATCAGAGGGCGGAAGCGCACTACAGAAGCTGAGCGACTGGCTCAAGATGCAGAAAAGGTTGTAGGAGCACCTACATCACAAGACAGACAGAGACAAAGCCACCTCCGATCGGGTATATCTGGATAAGCACATGGCCTTTGGTGATGCTGTATCGGACAGACATCCTCCTTTCGAAGTCGTGGAGGACCCCGCATGTGGTGATGTCTCCGGTGGAAGAGTATGATTCGATTGTCAGAAACAATGCATGGGAGATTGTCCCGAGGCCGGAAGGGAAATCAGTGGTGGGTTCGAGATGGATCTACAAAGTGAAGCAGGCAGCTGACGGGAGTGTGGAGAAGTACAAGGCAAGATTTTTTGCCCGAGGCTTCTCACAGAATGAGGGATCGATTATGAGGAGACCTTTGCACTTGTCGCAAGGTATTCTTCCATACGGACAATTCTTGCTCTCTCAGCGCAGATGGGGTGGCACATTCATCAGATGGATGTGAAGACTGCATTCCTCAACGGAGTCATTGAGGAGGAGGGGTACATAGATCAGCCCGAAGGTTTCGAGATCTTTAGCAGCGAGTCGCATGTGTGCAAGCTCAAGAGAGCGTTGTATGGGTTGAAACAAGCACCTCGTGCTTGGTACACACGGATAGACAGTTATTTCACCGGACTTGGATTCTCCAAGAGTGAGGCAGATCCTAACCTATACCAGATTGTGGTGGAGGGTAAGTTGCTGATCATTGTAATTTATGTAGATGATTTGATTTTGACAGGTGATGAGCTGTTGATACTCTCATGCAAGGATGATCTTGCAAAAGAGTTTGAGATGAAGGACTTGGGCCTCCTTCATTATTTCCCGGGATTGGAAATTTGGCAGCGCAGTGATGGACTATTTGTTTCTCAAAGTAAGTATGCCCGGGAGATACTAGAGAAGTTCAACATGCATGGCTGCAAGCCTGTTGACACTCCTCTTCCTGGTGGATGGAGGAAGGAGGATGCTACTTCGGCGGAGGTAGTGGATGCCACTTTTTATCGACAATTGGTGGGGTCGCTTATGTATCTGGTCAATACATGACTCGACATATGCTATGTTGTTAACCAGCTTTCACAAGCTATGGTTAAGCCAAACAAGCTCTTTTGGAAGGCAGGCAAGCATGTATTGAGATATCTCAGAGGCACAACGGGATATGGATTATGGTACATACAGTCAGATGAAGTGAAGTTGTGTGGCTTCACGGATGCAGATTGGGTAGGGAGCCCAACGGACAGAAAGAGCACATCTGGAGGGATTTTCAGTATCGGGTCGACAATGGGCTGTACAGCAGAAGGTGATCCGTGGCACTCGGGCTTTAAAGGCAGAGGCCGAGTATATGGCAGCGATTTTGGCTACATGCGAGGCTATATGGATGAGGAAGATCCTGGTCGGGTTGTTCGGTTCACACTTAGAGCCTACTCTGATTTATTGTGATAGTCAAAGTTGCATCAAACTCTCAGTTAATCCATTATTTCATGATAGATCTAAACACATTGACATCCGGTATCATCATATCAGAGATTGTGTGCAGCCGAAGGTCATGTTACTTTCATACATTCCTACGGAGGATCAGGATGCTAATATCTTGACGAAGGCGCTCACCAGGAGCAAATTTGAATACCATAGGGGCAGGATAAGGGTTGCAGATAATCCTTATCTTGTTGAGAGGGAGTGTTGAGATTGCAACAATATAATGAGCTTAGTGGAAAGGAGTCGCCTTCACTAAGTGGGCCCACAGGCTATTTTTGGCGCAAAGTCTATTTTTAGACTATGTCT
The DNA here is from genome assembly GCA_034641835.2 of Pinus albicaulis. Taxonomy (NCBI): domain Eukaryota; kingdom Viridiplantae; phylum Streptophyta; class Pinopsida; order Pinales; family Pinaceae; genus Pinus; species Pinus albicaulis. The sequence goes on from JAXQQM020086807.1 coordinate 207,509, forward strand.
ATTTTTAGACATATGGATCATGTTCTATGAGTTGCAGGATGATATTTTTTCTGTGGATGGTTGGTCAAGTTGGAAAAAATATATGGACTTCTATTTTTAACATACTGGCAGAATCTATTTTTATATTGCCAGTCTAAAAATAGATATGTCGAATATTATTAGCTCTTAATAATATTTGGACTCTAAACATTATCTTATTCTCTTGGATCACTTCAGTTAAGTGCACAGATGTGGCACAGGTGCTGACAGAAGGAATTACGCTATTCCCGAGGGTTAAGTGGAGCTATTGCATGGATACTTCAGTTAGAACTCATGTGATAGAGTTTGGTGGAGTTGATTGAGGAAGTTAATGGAGTTGTGTTCAGTTTAACTGAGCTAAACATATTTGAGCTAGTTGTATCTAGTCTAACTGATTGATACACTAGTGAGAGTGGTGTGAATTAATTATTAATTAATTCAATAATTATAAACTCATTAATCAAATAAATATTGCATCAAGCTTGACTTCAAAGGTATAGACATTTTCAAAGGAGACCAAAGGCAAGAGATAGGTGAAAGAGCAGGTTAACTATCAGTTGTGACTATACTGTTGCTATTTGCAACACACAGATAGGTGGAGTAGCCCATGAGGATTTCAAATTTCAGGCCAGTTGGTTTATCTATTTAATGAAGCCATCCCATAGCATTGAAAACGCAATAGAGGCTGGCTATCAAGTGGCAAAAGATTGGAGCATGTGTTTTGCTAGATCTAGCTTGATAGTGTGTATAAATTTAGGGTGTGCATGGGAGCTTGTGAGGAGCTTTTGTACTATGATTGTTACATGATCTCCATGACATATAATATACAAATATTTTGGGTTTTCAGCTTTAAGCTTTCCCATTAAACATTGTGTTCATATGTGTTATTGTTTGTGGTTTTAATGTATGCATGCAATTGATTTTATTTCCGCATGTGATGATCAATGGTAGAAGAGATTCTGTATTATGCATGAAGCTAAAATAGTGTGTGATCAGGAGAATCTCGGTGATTAAGATCACACCAAATTTTTCGCAATGTGGAGCAAAAATTTCATGATCCTAATTATATCGTGGACCCCAAACCATGCAATAACATGATTAAAGAAAAAAATCAGCTACTATCCTGTTGTTGAATGTGTACTGCTTTGTTTATCTTGTAAAGTAGTATACTGCGACAATAATATAACCATGCTCCCCGTAGGAATGAGGTTAAGAAGCATGAAGTCAATACCCCATTTCAAAAATGGTCCCGCAGAGAACATGATGCATTGGTGGGGTTGTGGTTGCGATTTTATGATCAAACATTCGCATAATGGAAAACGGACCGCGAGAATGTGCACAAAAATATGGCAGCCAAAAGTAATCGACGTAGAGTATCTTCTGCGCGGTAGCGTATCCAGATAAATGTCCACCACAAGCCCCAACATGACAATCATTTAAAACCTTTTCGGCATCCTCATGAGTGAGGCACCTTCTTAAAATTGTATCGACACCACGACGATAAAGTGTATCACCAACGATCATATAATCTTTGGCTTGGTATCGAATATGTCGTTGTTTAGAGCAAGAGGTATTAGGCCGAAAAGTTTGAGTTTGGAGATAAATGATGAAATCTCCATACCAAGGATTAGATGATCCGATCAGAAACAAAGACTCGTCAGGAATTGATGGTTCCGACGTAGTAGTAGTACTATCAGAGGGAAGGTTACAGAGAAGCTCAGCCAAAACCAAATAATTCTTTGACTTGGATTCGATGAATTCCAAATCAAATTCCTATAAAATGACAATCCATTTTGAGTATTTTCCCCCCAGCAATTGACGTGATAAGATATAATTCATGGGGTTGCAATCCAAAATGAGAATGGTCTTTCGGAAAAGGATATAGTGGCGAAATCTTTGGACAGCTGGAACAGTTGCCAAGGCAAGATTTTCTACATATGAATACTTGACTTCTATATCATTGAGATTACGACTCAAATAATATATTGGATGTTATATCCCATTTTCTACTTGGACCAATACCATAGCAATGGTCGTATCAGTTGCGGCGATATATAGCAAATAATGACTCTAATAATTGGGGGGATACATTAATGACGCCCGGACAAGAGTATCCTTGACAACATCAAAAGAAGCTTGTGCAACTTGGTTCCAATGGAAGGGAACCCCTTTTTTCAAGAGCCGAGTAAATCCTTTAGCCATTTTGGCGTAGTTGGGTATGAACCTCCTTAGGAAGTTAACGTTTCCTTGAAGTTTCTGTATCTGAAGTAAATTTGATGGCGCAGGAAAATCAATAATGGCCTGAACCTTCAAGGGGTCGATTCGAATTCCTTCTTTTAAGATGACAAATCCAATAAAACGACCAGAACCAACACAAAACACACATTTATGTAGATTGAGGCATATTTTGTAGTGTCGGTAGCGTAAGAAGATGGCTCTCAAATGCATCGGGTGATCATTCTAATTTCATGAATGCGCGGGTAAATCATCTAGATAGGGTTGAACAATGTGCTTAATGTCATTGAAAGCATAATCCATTGCTCTCTAAAATGTTTCCTCAAAGATTATATTTATTTAAACCAAACGTAGTTTCCTATAAGCACATATGCCCCAGGGAAAAATGAATGTTGTATTATATTGATCCTCTGGGCGGATATTGATTTGATTGTAGGTGGAAAATCCATCCATGAATGAAAATATTTCGCATCCAACACAATATTCAATAATCTGGTCAATAAATGGAGTAGGAAAGTTATCTTTTGGACAAGAAATATTGACATCCCAATAATCGATGCACACTCTGATGGTTCCTTGTTTTTTTCATGATAGGAACGATGTTGGAAACCCACTCAGTTAGCAGAATAGGGTAAATAAAATCAACACGCAAAAATTTCTCAACTTCTACTTTAATGTCAATGGCCGTCGAATGAATAGGACGAAGGCATTGACATATCAGCTTGACATCATGATACATATTAGTGTGTTCAACAATACTAGTATCTATGCCTGGCATTTCCTCGTAAGACCAAGAAAATACATCACGGAATTCACGAAAGAGAGAGCAATATGTTTCGAGTTTTGATGGAGAACAACATACGCCAACATAAATATTTTCTACAACGCCAGGTTTGGTCGAAATATCGATAGAAATGGTTTCTTCAATATTTGACAAATTTATCTCGGAATCAATTTTTGATCTATTGTAGCTCCTAGAGACAGCCCTGAGTTGTGAAGGACCAATGCCTAGGACATTTTAAACCAAGAGGATTCAGAGAAAATTTCTATGGTCGGGAATATAAAGCCTCTTATTTAGAAATGGTTTTAAAACTTCATAAGGTGAGACCAACACATCAGGAATAGAGAGAAACTAACAATAATGCCCAATAGTATGACAATAAGAGTCTATAAGCACATAACAAAGATGAATCTGGATTTAAAATGATGTGAGGAGGGATGAACATGAAATCCAGTGCACAATTATCAAAATAAGGAGTATGGAAATGACGACAGCAAATGAAGATAATATTAACGACAGGTAGGCCTATTTTCACATCAGAATCTACCCAAGCTAATATCAGAAGAAAGGCGTTAAATGAGATAAAACATATGAACATAATATCAATCTTTGAGCCATATTTAAAGTGCCATAGGCCAATAGATATGAGTACCTTTTCACAGATAAATTCACATCTAGTTAATCAGCATTCGCATTCCGACAACTTGTAATATAAAGAGAGTGATTGAAATGCCAAAAACATTTGTATTAGAGTATAACAGAGGAAATACAAACTGTGACTTATCTCACAAGGAATCCATCTCACAACAGAAAAATCCCCTTTAAATCCCCAACGAGATCCTTCAACATATACTATGAGAATGCCTTAAAACTTTACAAAATGGAGCGTTTATGACTAACAGTCTCTGTTATGGAAAATCTGGAACCCTTGTCCAGATTTAGGTTCTTTCTTTATAACCTTCCCTAAGTGTTGCAAAAGATATTTTTTGACCAATATTCGTTTACAAAAATATCTTTTCTGTTGTTAGTCTCTATCAAAATCAAAATCTATGATGAGGAAAGACACCTCTCATCATCTACATAGTGGCCTTAGCAAGAGCGCCAACCGAAAACAAAACAACTAAACAGAAAATAAAATGCATAGGGTAAAATGGAGATTTCACCCGATATTACAAAGTAAAAGAAATAACAAGTAAAAAGGCCACTTGGGCCAGATCATGAGTATCATTTTTTGCAATGATGAGGCGTGGCTGCTGCCGGTTGATTTGGAAGTGCTGATGATGTGGACGAGCCAAATTTGTGTCTCTGAGGAGGCGAAGACTGACGTGACGATGTGGTGACTGGTATATTGACATAATCGCTACATTTCTGCCATATGGTTACCCCTGGAGGGGGCATAGTGGAAAAAATCTCCACTAAGGCCTGTATATCAGTCAATTCCGAGTAATCCATGTGGACGGTCAAGTGCTGCTTGATCTGACAGAGAAGGGAAATCTCCTTGCCCAAGGCAACAATTATTGTTTCAGCTTTCAGGCAAGTAGTTTTCTCATAGGGGAGATCAGTCTGATTCATAACGGCTGTCAATTTTTCTTCATAATCAGTTAGGCCTGAAAACACAGCCGTTACAGGCTCCCAACATGATGGGAGGCCTGCCTTCACCAGCTCATCCCATTCCTGATCAAACTGCTCCACTCCCTTGGTGACCTGTTCCAAACCACTCAATGCGTTTGCATGCGCGGTCTCTTTCTTGATTACCCTTCTGATCTCCATCACTCCCTTGAAACGGTCTTCGATCCCTTGGACAGCTAACTCTTCAGAGTCTAATCTGTTTAGGTAAGTGATATACCTTTTGGCCATGGCCACCTTTTCCTCGACTTCCGCTTGACCTTCCTGCAACTTCCCTTTGAACAATCGGACCACAATATTTTTATCATCCTTTAACATAATATATTTGCAATGCTTCTTTACCTCCGATATAATGTCGGTCTAGATGAGGCATCTAGCTTCTAGGAGGGTTGTGTTTCCTTTCATCCGATTGTTCAGTTCCTTAATGACCTTTTCCTGTTGCAGCTTCTCCCTTTTCACTCCTTCCACCTCTTCTTGCAGGGCCGCTGTTACACCATTTTTTTGGTCATCTAACCTGTTACTATTAGATGGACCTAATTACACCATGTAAGATGAATTTTACCCAAAGTAAAATTTCTTTCACTATGAAAATTAACTTAGTAAAACACCTTTATTAAGTTGTTTATGGTCTAAACAGGAAACCCCGTGAGGAAATATTAAACAAATCCACATTTTTTTGGTTTTCCTCAAGGAATAATTAGTTAAACATCAGTTTAATTAATATCCCTGGTCATATTTAACCCAAAACAAGGAAATTAATTAGATAAATCACTATTTATCTTATTATTTCTAGAAATAATTATTTAAACCTTATTTAAATAATATTCCTTGTTAAATTTGACTAAATCACTCATAAATAGTTAAATAAATCATTATTTATTTAATTATTATCAACTACATCCATAAAATGATAAATAAATCATTTATTTATTTATTATTTACAAATAAAGGGATTTGACCCAAGTCAAATTCCTTTTCCCTCCAACAAAAATAATAAAATATTCCATAAAAGTTGGATCTTGATTTGGTTAATAATATTTTAATTATGCACCAATATCTGGACTAACTCAATATTTTGTTATAAATAGAAGGGTTTTTCCTTTCATTCATCACCTTTTGTTGCCTAAAGATCACTCTGGATCTATACTTTTGGTCTGATTTTGATCCACCATCATAGTCATATTTTTCTACCATTTTTGTCTAGGTTTTCTACACCATCAAGAGAGAGGAATTTTAGATCTGAAGTGTTGAGGACTTATAATAACCCATCCCATTGAGGAGAACTGGTAACACCCTTCTATGTTTTCCTCCCAGGTGCCATTAATACAAAATTCATTCAACATATTCTTGTCTTGTCTATTGGATGCATGGAGTAAATATTTTTTTATTCATTGCTTAATGTCCTTTGATGCATAGATCTAGATTTTTGCAACATTTATCTTGATCAACTAACTGCAGATCTGAGGATATTGGCAGCCATATTTTGATGTTAGGGTTTTTTGTTATATGCAGCTAAAGTGGTATTTTTTCGCACACTTTCAATTAAGATTCATACTAACAGCCACTACCACCTTGTTGTTTTCTTCCAACTTAGCTTCCAACTCCTGTATTTTTTGTTGTGTTGTGTGGGCTTGATTTTCTGAGACCTGTAAGTCCGACAAGCTTTGGTTAGTTGTGCTGGAGTGGTACCAGGTGTATCGGAGGTTGGGGTCACGCAGATGTGTGCATCCCATTTCCCTAGCAACGGTGCCAAAAAGATGTTGTAGCGCCTAGAGACAACCCTAAGTTGTGAAGGACCAGTACCTAGGACATCTTAAACCAAGAGGATTCATAGAAAATTTCTATGGTTGGGGATATAAAGCCTCTTGTTTAGAAATGGTTTTAAAACTTCATAAGGTGGGACCGAGACATCAGGAACATAGATAAACTAACAATAATGCCCAATAGTATGACAATAAGGGTCTATAAGAAAATATCAAAGATAGATCTGGATTTAAAATGCTGTGAGGAAGGCCGAACATGAAATCCAGTGCACATTTATCAAATTAAGGAGTATGGAAACGTCGACAGAAAATGAAGATAATATTAATGACAGGTAGGCCTATTGTCACATAAGAATCTACCCAAGCTAATATTAGAAGAAAGGCATTAAATGAGATAAAAAAATATGAACATAATATCAAGCTTCGAGCCATATTTAAAGCGCCATAGACCAATAGATATGAGTACCTTTTCACAGATAAATTCACCTCTAGCTAATTAGCACTTACATTCCAACAGCTTGTAATATAAAGAGAGTGATTGAAATGCCAAAAACATTTGTATTAGAGTATAACAGAGGAAATAAAAACTATGACTTATCTCACAAGGAATCCATCTCACAACAGAAAAAAGATGTTGTAGCTCCTAAAGACAGCCCTGAGTTGTGAAGGACCAGTGCCTAGGACATCTTAAACCAAGAGGATTTAGAGAAACATTTTATGGTCTGGAATATAAAGCCTCTTGTTTATAAATGGTTTTAAAAATTCATAAGGTGGGACCGAGACATCAAGAACAGAGAGAAACTAACAATATTTCCCAACAGTATGACAATAAGGGTCTATAAGCACATATCAAAGAAGAATTTGGATTTAAAATGCTGTGAGGAGGGCCGAACATGAAATCCAGTGCATATTTATCAAAATAAGGAGTATGGAAACAACGGTAGAAAATGAAGATAATATTAACGACAGGTAGGCCTATTGTCACATAAGAATCTACCCAATCTAATATCAGAAGAAAGGCGTTAAATGAGATAAAACATATGAACATAATATCAAGCTTCGATCCATATTTAAAGCACCATAGACCAATAGATATGAGTACCTTTTCAAAGATAAATTCACATCTAGTTAATCAGCACTCGCATTCCGATAACTTGTAATATAAAGGGAGTGATTGAAATGCCAAAAACATTTGTATTAGAGTATAACAGAGGAAATAAAAACTGTGACTTATCTCACAAGGAATCCATCTCACAACAGAAAAATCCACTTTCATTTCCCAATGGGATCCTTCAACATATACTATGATAATGCCTTAAAACTTTACAAAATGTAGCGTGTAATATCCCAAAATGGGAATCACACAGCAAGCCTGCTGGAATAACGCACTTCTGGGAAAAATATGCACAAAAGTGAGTTTGCAGCCCTGGGATCCCTTAGATCAGTAGATCTGGGGTCTAGATCCAAAAGGAAATTAAAAACAAATCAAACTAGGTGTGGTAAATAGATCTCCCACCACCTATTCTAGCTGAAAAACACCCAATGAGAGGGGCTGTAGCTATGTACAACAAACTGCTTCAAAAATAATGCAGTTTTGGAGAGCATGAGCAGGAGGTCGCTAAATAAGATCAACCTTTGAATATACAGTAGAAAATCAGATTTATATTGATGCTCTTACATTATACGGCAGAATATAGTAGACAAGAAAGAAGGAAATCTTCAGAAAAGAAGGCTGCAACACATGTATTTACTGCAAAATGGCTTAGCAGCGTTATTTTATGGAGTTGCAGCAGCTGAATGTTACACTTCAGATCTAGAGAATATTTGTGTACAAAATATCAGATCCATTCTATATCTATACACTATAAAGTCTCTATTACAAGATCCCCTTGGGGTTTTGATCAAATCATGCAATACAAAGAGTAGATCTGAGTTTAAAGTAGAAAATCTGCAATATTATTCAGAAATTTTTGAAGATGATTTTACATTAGAAACAGATCATATCTATAAGAACATGGATCAGCAAGCTAATCCATGGATCACCAAAGTGAAAGGCAAAGCCTAGCACCAGAGATCTCTCATCAAAAAGGGGATCAAAACACCCTGCAAAACCTCCACTGAAAATAATGTAGTTATGGAAGGTAAACTGTGTTGTAGCTTAATATACTGAGTTGGCCTAATGCCAAGATACAAATCTAAAGCTCAATCAACCAATGCACTCTTCCAGGAGGATAAAAGACTCACTCACTGAGAAGAGGTACTAATATGGTCTAGGTCTGACTAGATCTAGATTCCACTTGCTGCAGCTTACAAAAGCAACCAAACCCTCACTGGATCTGCATTGCATTTGGAAGTAGAGCTTGGCCAAATGCCTAATAGTGGATGAAATCAACAAGACTCCTCCAATAAATCCTCAATGGAAGAGGTGGAATACCTGCATAGGCACTCCCAAGTGCTAAGCAGCACTATTCTCAGCTAAACATCAGAGAATGGTATTTGTCTAAACAGACAAGATACTCAAAAACATACACAATCAACAACCTTCTGTTGTTGCCTCCCCCTTCCTTTTATAAGATGAAAGCCTTGGAAAACCGTAAACCACCTTGATGAATTAGCTCCTTTCACATGAGAGGCCTCCATCTAGAACTGCGTTGTCTCTTCATGAGGTACATTGTATCTAGACAGCGTTGTAGATTTGGTCAAGGTTGACCCAGTCTCATAGCTCAAACCCCTTTCACACCTGTAAGTGATTTGTTTACATGGCCCATATTTACCCTTGTTCATATGGGCATTGATTTATTCATTATTTTCAGGAGTTTTACATGTCCTCCTTTATTCATTTATTCATGCAACAGAAAATGAGACAAAAATGTATATTCCTCTTAGCTCAGGCTAATTAGGAATATTACAGTCCTCCCCTCCAAAATGTTTCTTGTCCTCAAGAAACTGATATGGTGAGTATTGCATTACTTCCACTCCTCCATTGGTGACACCATCAAGGATCAAGTCCTCCTCATAAGCCAAGTGTTCACCAAGCCAATAAATCATGAATTGTTCCTCCAAGGTTATCATAAGATGTGCATAGTCCATCCCACAAGGAGTGAAAAATTCAACAGAAATAAACATGGATGGAGCAATTCCTTCTCTAAAACATGTAGCATGAGGTACATAGAGAAGTTCCATTCCATGTGGTACATACAAACTGCCCATCCTCCCTCCATACAATCCCATAAATAGTACAACTATGTAATCCAAATATGGAAGCAAAACTACATATATACAAACATAAATTTGAGCTTGAGGAGGTGGGTCAAAATCCCACATGTGATGCCAGCCCAGTGCATCTCTTTGCACGCTTAGATCAGATATGTTTGGTTCCTTTGGGAAGCACCCATCATGAAAAGGAGTCTCCCTTTGCACAACAAGGGAGTGTCCAAGTTCAAAATTTCTATTGGCCCACCAAAAGCCATGAGATCCACATGATCTCTCACCCATTTTAGGAGTCAAAGCCTACAAAAAATGGTAAAATAATGTGATAAATCATAAAATAAAACTTTCTTTCCATGATCAGATCCTTTACCATCATAGTTCCTCATACACATGGAGTTATGCATGGGCATTCCCCTTCTCTCAAAAGAAGGAAGAACTGGCTGAAATGACTATTACATAGAGTCCATTGGTTGTCCCAACTCCAAATAGATCATGCACTTTTGAAAGTGCTGATGTAGTTCTCCTCTCAAGCCTTCCCAATCAAAGCTCCTCATGATCAAGGTGTAGATATTCATTGACTGCATATGGCTGAGAAAGGATTCTTTGTGTGCCCCTTGTATAATATTCTGCTTGAGATTGGAATATATAGCCAAGAAGACACTACCATGATGATAGATGACTCCCCTTGGACTAAGTAGCCCTCTTCTTGCTGTATGTCATCTAGTATCATACATGTGTGGAGATCTTTGGAATACTCTACAAGTAGTTGAGATTTCCAATACAGATCCACACTGCTCAACAATGAAAATGCTAATGATACCTCTATGGGAGTGTCTGTCATGTTGTTGATCTCTTCTCTGACATTTCTTATGCCAAATATGTGTGTTGGGAGGTTGATCCTCCCATTCTCCTCTTCCCACAGCGTAGATCTTAAAATGAGAGGGGGTGATAGTGATGAAGGGAGAAGATCCCCCTTACTCTTGAGTTGTCCCAAGCCTCCCAACGTTGTAGCTTGGTCTTCCATTGCTCCAATCCATCCTGGATATAAGTTTGGAGAAGCATTTTGTGAGGCCTCCCCCACAAGATCTGAATCTGGTGGCCTCCCAGGTGGTTTTCCACTAGATAGGAATGTCCCATGTAGAATTCTCATGAACATAAGAGAAGGGACTGTGAGATCCTTGCTTCCACTGCGCAAATCCATCTCTGTTGTTTGGATGGAAGTGCTAGGTGAGGGGTAAGTGCATGCCTTGGATAATTTGAGGTTTACCACTCTTCATGTCCACCCATTCCATTTTCAAAGCCTTCCAATCAGTGGTGACTTTACCCAATGTAATCAACCATTGGACACCCAAAATGATATTGGTGTCTGGTATGTCAACTACAAAAAAGTGATCCACCAAAGTGTAGGACCCCATAGTAACTGAAAGTGACGGGACATAGTGCATGCATTGCATTTTCCTATCTCTTGGGACCAAAACATAGAATCCCTCAAAAGTATCAGTGGGGATTGCTCTCCTCTGCACAAGCTGAGCATCAATAAAGTTGTGGGTTTCCCCACTGTCAATCAGTACAGATACCCTCTGATTCATGATTGAACCTTGTACTCTTAAGGTCAAGTATTTAGGTACTCCTCTCAAATATGCAAGAGTTCCTCCTATTGGACAAAGACTCCATTCCCATATCTAGATGGTGTTGGATCTCCCTCAACATTGTTAGCGCTTTGACCTCTCCTTGGCTCATCATCTTCTTCTTCCTCCTCAAAATCTGAGAAGACTTCTATGTAGTGTGCTTTCCCAGCAGCACATCTATGTCCAGGTGCCCATGACTCTTGGCAAGTGAAACATAGTCTCTTCTTTGTCAGCTCCCTCCTGACTTCAATATCAAGAGGCTTCTTGGATGAGCTCTCCTTGGAAGGAGCAACTTTCTCTTCCTTCCCTTTGGAAAGGTAAGGGGCCTTGCTCTGAAAAGTTGCCTTTGTTTTCGGCAAGGCATCTTGGAGGTCTCTAGTCCTCTCAATGGCATCGTGCAAAGTGATGGGCTTGGTAGATTTAACCAACCCATGAAAAGGTTCATCCAAGCCATCGATGAACATGTACACCCTCCTTGCTGTAGATAGATCAAGAACCATAGCAGATAATCTCATAAACTCAGAGATATAAGTTTATGCATTTCCTAATTGTTTTAACTTTTCAAGGCTCATGAAAGGTGCTTCTAGATCCTTTCTGTAAAACCTCTCCACCAGTATTCTAGTGAATTTAGAATAGGCAGTCACATTGGCATGGCCTAATGTATACAACCCATGGAACCACCAGTGTGCTTCACCTTCAAAGTGCAACACTGCAATCTTGATGGCTTCGATCTTAGGGACTTTGTTCAACTAAAAGTAGATGTCCAGCTTTTCTACCCATGCCTTGGCAGAACTGGTGGATGACCCATCAAACTTGGGAAAAAATAATCTGCTCATAGAGTGATGTCTATCATGATTCTAAAAGAATCCACCATCTCTATACTGATGCCTTGGTCTTCTTTTGTCCTTGAGGTGACAAAACTCTTGAAAACTCAAGTGGCCCTTGAATCTATGATTCTGAGATTCATATTCCTCAAATTATTCTTCAAGGGATGCTTGCTATTATGGCCCTTCATTCTCCACAACCAAGAAGATAGGCATAGTAGAGCGTTGTGGAGCTTGTGGATAGTTCACTGGTTGACCATTCCAGTGGTGAGATATGCCAGAGCTTTCCCCAAGATGAAATCTCCCGGGAGATTCCTTCATCCTGTCCATTATCATCTCTTTGATCTCTCTAGAAATATCTTGCATGGCTACCAAAAGAGTTCTTGCAAACTCTTCTCCTTCTTTATCACTTCCAGTTTCAGGGGCTTTACCCTTGTCTTGATCCTCAATGGTGTAATCAAATTTCTTGTGGCTTATATTCTGATACCTCTTCTCCCTCTCAGTAAGAGGCTCATCTTCTTCTAACTGAAACATGGTCTTGTTCCTTCAATGAAAGCACAGGCTATGCCAATAAAGGAGCTTTGATACCACTATAATATCCAAAAATGGGAATCACACAGCAAGCCTGCTGGAATAACGCACTTCTGGGAAACCTGTGCACAGAAATGAGTTTTCAGCCCTGGGATCCCTTAGATAAGTAGATATGGGGTCTATATCCAAAAGGAAAGAAAAAAAAAATCAAACTAGGTGTGGTAAACAGATCTCCCACCACCTAGTCTAGCTGAAAAACACCCAATGAGAGGGGTTGTAGCTATGTACAACAAACTGCTTCAAAAATAACGCAGTTTTGGAGAGCATGAGAAGGAGGCCATTAAATAAGATCAAAATTTTAATATACAACAAAAAATCAGATTTATATTGATGCTCTTACATTATACAACAGAATATAGAAGACAAGAAAGAAGGAAATCTTGAGAAAAGAAGGCTGCAACACATGTATTTACTGCAAAATGGCTTAACAACATTATTTTATGGAGCTGCAGTAGCTTAATGTTACAATTCAGATCTAGAGCAGATCTGTGTACAAAATATCAGATCCATTCTAGATCTGTACACTAGAAAGGCTCTATTACAAGATCCCCTTGGGGTTTTGATCAAATCATGCAATACAAAGAGTAGATTTGAGTTTAAAGTAGCAGATCTGCAATATGATTCAGAAATTTCTGAAGATGATTTTACATTAGAAACAGATCAGATCTATAAGAACATGGATTAGAAAGCTAATCCATGGATCCCCAAAGTGAAAGGCAAAGCCCAGCATTAGAGATCTCTCATAAAAAATGGTATCAAAACACCCTGCAAAAACTCCACTGAAAATAACGCAGTTATGGAAGGTAAACTGCGTTGTAGCTTAATATACTAAGTTGGCCTGATGCCAAGATACAAATCTAAAGCTCGATCAACCAATGCACTCTTCCAGGAGGATAAAAGACTCACTCACTGAGAAGAGGCACTAATATGGTCTAGATCTGACTAGATCTAGATTCCACTTGCTGCAGCTTACAAAAGTAGTCAAACCGTCACTAGATCTGCGTTGCAATTGGAAGTAGAGCTTGGCCAAATTCCTGATAGTGGATGAAATCAGAAAAATCCTCCAAGAAATCGTCAATGGAAGAGGTGGAATCCCTGCATAGGCACTCCCAAGTGCTAAGAAACACTATTCTCAGCTAAACAGCAGAGAATGGTATTTTTCTAAACAAAAAATATACTCAGAAAATTACACAATCAACAACCTTCTCTTGCTGCCTCCCCCTTCCTTTTATAAGATGAAATCCTTGGAAAACCCTAAACCACCTTGATGAATTAGCTCCTTGCACATGAGGGGCCTCCATCTAGAACTGCGTTGTCCCTTCATGAGGTACATTGTATCTAGACAGCGCTGTAGATTTGGTCAAGGTTGACCCAGTCTCATAGCTCAAACCCCTTTCACACCTGCAAGTGATTTTTTTACATGGCCCATATTTATCCTTGTTCATATGGACATTGATTTATTCATTATTTTCAGGAGTTTTACATGTCCTCCTTTATTCATTTATTCATGCAACAGAAAATGAGACAAAAATGTATATTCCTCCTAGCTCAGGCTAAGTAGGAATATTACAGAGTGTTTATGACTAACAATACCTATTCTGGAAAATCTGGAACACTTGTTCAGATTTAGATTCTTTCGTTTATAACCCTTCGCTGAGTGTTGAAAAAGATATTTTTAGACCAATATTCGTTTACAAAAATATATTTTCAGTTGTTAGTCTCTATCAAAATTGAAATTGATGATGAGGAAAGACACCTCTCATCATCTACATAGTGGCCTTAACAAAAGCGCCAACCGAAAACAAAACAAACAAACAAAAAATAAAATGCATAAGGTAAAATGGAGATTTCACCCGATATTACAAAGTAAAATAAATAACAAGTAAAAAGACCACTTGGGCCGGATCATGAGTATCATTTTTTGGAATGATGAGACGTGGCTGCTGCCGGTTGATTTGGAAGTGCCAATGATGCGGACAAGCCATCTTTGTGTCTCTAAGGAGGCGGAGACTGAAGGGACGGTGTGGTGACTAGTATATTGACATAATTGTTGCATTTCTACCATATGGTTACCCCTGGAGGGGGCATAGTGGAAAAAATCTCCACTAAGGCCTGTATATCAGTCAATTATGAGTAATCCACGTGGACGTTCAAGTGCTACTTGATTTGGAAGAGAAGGGAAATCTCCTTGCACAAGGAAAAAATTATTGTTTTAGCTTTCAGGCGAGTAGTTTTCTCATAGGGGAGATCAGTCTGATTCATAATGGATGTCAAATTTTCTTCAATATTTCGAGTTCTGATGGAGAATAAGATACACCGACATGAAAATTTTATACAACGCCAGGTTTGGTCGAAACATCGATAGAAATGGTTTCTTCAATATTTGACAAATTTCAATCAGAATCGATTGCATTAATAGGTAAAGAATTCGAAAATCAATTTTTGATATATGGGTGATATAGTTCACTAAGATTATTTTCTTCATAATCAGGAAGATTGGAACGATGATGATAATCTTCCCATGGTTCTCCTTCTGACACCATGGTTTCCAAAATATTCACATCTGTCAAGAAAGTTGAGGAAAAGGGATCAGATGGAGTACCAAAATCTAAGGAACGATCAACCCAAACAATCGGCGACGCTGATTTTAGATTCAATGCGCAAGCCAGATATATTGATTGCTATGCTAGCTCAATAAGGCTGGGTGGCAGAAACTCATCCAACGTAACAATTTCAGAATCACCCGTACTCTTCCTTAAGCTAGATGGAGTGGAAGAGATCATGTAGCAGGTCTCTATACTTGCAATTTCTGCCGACGTCGCAAGTGGCGGTAATGCAAAGGTTTGAATGTGAGTGGAATCCTTTAAAAGTACTAAAACAATGTTCTGAAGTGCTAGTTGGGGTGAGTGAATGAACGGAACACTTCCAGTTACCTGCGAAGCGGAGGCAAAGAAGGATAGTTTATTGATGACTGTGATGGCACCTTTGTATGGAAAGGAGATCATTCTAAAATATGTAGAAAAAATTGCAGTCATAGCATATACCCATGGCCTTTCAAGTAAAATATTGTAGTCAAGGGGTTCATCAACGACCTCGACTTCAACATTCACTATTTTCCCCCCTAGTTCAACATGCAGGTTATTTATAATACCACAAGGCTTATATGTATGTCTGTCAAAATCCTTCAACGTCGTTGATGATTGAGATAGGCGTGATGAGCCAAGTGACTTCCAACAGTTTAGAGACATAATGAACATAGATGCTCCCTCATCAATAATAGTACGATGAACAAGGTGATTGAGAACATTTACTTGTATGGATAATGCTAATTCTACTGGTAATTGTGGCACATAGCCTGTATTATTAAATACTACGAGATTAGAATCAGTCAGATCAATTCCACCAATAGCCGATAATAAAGCCTGTTTCTAGGAGGGACAATTTTGTAATACCTCGAGAGCTAACATAGTTGAAGTGGATTGAGCCAAATATTCAACTATATTATAGTTTTGAGCAGCTCTTGCTCAAGGATTATATGTCTATTTATGAACGAATCCCTATGGTGGATTGATTTTCAATTCAGGAATAGAAGTAGGCGGTATCGATTCCATAGACGGATCCGTAGCAACCAAATTTATGTCCGGATTTGGAAATGGATCTGTCAACACAATTGACGCATGTGAAGTCTTAACCATTTCTAAGACTTCAGTGTGGTGAGGAAAATCTCGAACAAAGTGTTCCTCATTACAGAGTATGCATGGATAACAAGGTTTCTTATTTCCAGACAATTGGTCAGATTATCTTTCCAGCAGTTTAGATGTTTTCTTTTTCTTACTTCTAGGTTGCTTGTCACTTTTTCCTTTGTCAAATGACACGACATTAATTTCAGAAGAAGGTGCAGTAGTATTATGTGTGCTTGCAGTACAAATGAAACCATCTCCGGCATGAGAGTCCTTTAATTGAGGAGGAATAGTAATATTAGATCGCGGTGCACTAGGAATTTTTTCTTAGAGCATGCCAGACTGAGTATAAATCAAGTCTAAATATTGGGCATGAGAAATTACCTTATTTTTAGTGATGACACCACCCTTAGCCACATCCTCAGTTATAGATGGTAATAGGGACTTAATGAAAAACTCAACAAGGAGCTGATCAGGAACAAATGCCTTAACCATTCTACAATGACGACGCCACTCATGAATATGATTAGAAATGTGAGTAGCATTAGTCTATTTAAAATTATTCAAGATTTCCATTCCAGTTTCATATCATATGGGTAACTGGAAATGTGTCAAAAATATAGTGGCTAGGGCAGTGAAATTATCGAAAGAAGCTCTAGGTAACTCAATGTACCATTTTTCAGTCGGACTAGTGAGCGTACGCTGGAAAAGACGTAGTCGAACAGAGTCATCATTCAGGGAGTTTGATGAACACCACAAATAATAATTCATAACATGAGTCAAAGGGTCTTCCCCAAGGTTTCCATTGAACTTAAGATCTCTAAGGGTAATTTATGGGGTATCATCGGCCACTGAGGTGCATAGTTGATTGGGTTATTAGTGAGCCGATTTAAATTAGGTAACTCTAAAGTTGCAACAAAGGGAAAATGTCGATTAAGGTCAGTTTGAGCATAGCTAGGGTATGATGGAATTACTTGGGCAACAGGCCTTTGAGCACCAGCATAAGAAATTTGCTGCTAGTAACCCAGATAGGGGTTGTTTTGATAAGAAAACTCTTGAGGATTTTTTTGACCAAAACCTGGGTACGATGCTTGTTGAAATGAAGGTTGAGGCATTTGCGCCTGAGGTTGCCAAGGGGTCTATCCACCAATGTTATAACCCAAATTAGGATAACTTGGATTCCATTGAGGATAGGTATAACCTAGTTGTGGCTGTGACATCCCATAATATGGTAATCCATCTTATGAATAAATGATTCCAGGTATAGGTTTTTGTTGTAAATTAGCCGAAGGAGTTGGAGTTTGTGGGCCCAATACTTGAGGGTATTGAGTTGAAGGACCCACCCAAAACGGTTGTTGTACAATATTTTGATTCTGTAATAGGGGTAAAGATGTATTAACAAGTGGAATTTATGTGGGTGCAACAGGTTGAACCGGTTTATACGAGTGTACAACCATTTGTGGTTGGATAGGAAGAGTGGATTTCCATTGACAAACATTAATTTATACATTAGGTTGACCAAAAAATGATGGATTACTCTCAAAGTGGGTGACCAAAGGTTGCCCCCCAGCATGAGGAGGGTAATAAGATGGAAAATATTGTTCTCCAAATGTATGGAGTCCAGTTGATATGGTACTGGATGGAATAGACCAAGAAGGACCAAATTGATATTTCCCTGAGGATGTGTATAAAGAATCAAGCTACTTAGTACTCACTATAGGTTTACCAATTAGAATACCAGACGATGACATTGGTGAAGTCCATGGGTTTGAAGATGCACCAAAGAAAATTACAGATAAAGATTTATAACCTGATGGGACCAAAGGAAAACCATGAAAATATGACTCTCGTGAATTTGTGAACATCGACGGGGTAGCGAGAGCAGGTGCTGACACAATTGGAATAGATGGTCCAACCGAAGATGTTGGTTCATGCATGGTTATTTGACCAAATGTATACCATTTTGAATCGATGATAATTTGAATAGGAATAGGATCAAAAAAAGCAAAGGATGGCGATTGAGGAAAAGACTCGTATAAGTAAAGATCCTCCCCAAAATGGGTTGGAGTTAAAGGTGTCTTGTCTTGTGGGATTTCTTCAATCGAAATTAAACCAGGTGGAAGGATTTCACCATCAGGCCCAAAGTATATTTTAGGAGCTTGAATGCGCAATATGGGAGACTCAATGGCTACAATAGAATTTGGGATGACTGATAGAGGAACAACTTCCGGTCGTTCGACTTCGGGATGCAGATGTTCTAGAAAAAAAGAGACAGGATCTGGATCAACTTCCAATTGAACAACGTTGGGTTTAGGAGGTATGGTCTCACTGATTAGATGGATCGTGACCACGGGTAGCTATGAGGACTCTATTTCGACAACAGTAGATGAACTAGGATGTGTAGAAACAACTTGTGAAGACTCTAGTATATGGGAAGATGATGCTTCATTAGAGGTATTGATGGTACTAGTTTCGGTAGAGCGATGTCGCCTTCACTGACCAGAAGTAAATTCTGGTGGTAAAGGTGGTTTTAATGCAAGTCTACGTGAACGACAGGGAAATGGATTTTCTTCTTCCACGATGACTTATTTATTTTATAACCAAAAATAAATAAACAAAATAAAAGGGTAATGCTAGGTAAAAGGTTTACCAAGAAACTGTGAACTACAGAATACATCCTGGCGAACCAAGAAGTATGGGTAGGAAATCTCCCCGAATGCTGTGTTTGGTGTATCACAATTTACAAGGTGGTCGACTCAGTTCACTATGGATGGATAGCAACCTAAAGTTTTCCTCCCAAATATACCGTAAGGTATGTGGAGGCCCAAGTCCGTATTAGCGATGTATGATGCAAAACTGCATAGTGAGAGAACCCCTTTATACATTTCGTAGTATAACACCTCCCGATATACCCGAAGGTACGTGGACGAGCTATGATATGCTTATGTACGTGGAGTGAGTTATCACACTCGGAATGTATCGTAGAAAATTAACGACAACTGCTATGTTTTATGACGTCGGAACATGTCTCTAGCCTAGACGTTCTAAATGTTATCATTATGGTTCCAATGCTTCGTTAGGTAAATTGATGTAAATTTTAAGTTGATCTTGTTTATCATTTTTCCTTTCAAGTTTCACCGCAATGATGTGATGGAAATTCCTAAAATGCAAACTAAAATGATAAGAAAATTTTTCACTTTTATCTTTTTTCAATGAAAGTCTTAACTACTAAAGGGAAAGAGAAATAAGTTTTGAGAGCAAACAACAAAGAGAAAAAACTAATATGCAACTTTCCTAAGTGTTCCTATGCAAAACACACAATCCACTATATGAAAATATATGTTTTTATTTTCAGTCCTCTTAATGTGAATGCAGAAAGGAAACTAAATGCATCAAATCAACAAAAACAAATGCTTTCTTCTTTTAGAAACGATGAATTTAACAACAAATTCTGTTTTAGGAAAAATGAAGAATGGAACTACAATTTTTCCTACACGAAACGAAGAATTTAACAATTATTTACTTTACAAAATCAAATAAATCTAATGCAAAAATAAAAATACTTTGAAATTTATTTGTCAATGATAAAGAAAAACACTTTAAAGAGACATTGAACAAAATTTTTTTTTCAAAGGAGGAAGATTTAGGTAAAGTCACTGGTCTCTATGAGGCATCAGACAGTTGAAAACACAACAAACAAAAGGCTGAAAGTAATTTCAATGACAAATTCAAAGGGAATTTGGTTGGCTTAAGGGGAAACACAGTATCTAAGGGGAGACAGTGTATTGCAAAGAACTCCTGAGTGGGAGACAGTGTTATGCAAAGCACTGTGTCTTGACCAACAGTGCGTTGGGCGCAACAGAGAAAAAAAAATCAAACTACTGACACACTTCTAATGCAATTATTTTTTTCAAAAGCCTAATAATTGAGAGTAGATGCTACTGGGTGGATAAATAGAGGCAAAATACACCAAGGATGAAAGTAAACTCCCTATTGGAGTCGCCAATTTGTTATGCGGAATTATGGATCACGAATAAAACACATTCCCTAAACGTGGTGCACATTTAGAAGAATATATTAAATACTTTGCAAATACTTTTCATAATAGTAAATAGATACATAGAATAGATTAAGAAACTTACTTGGAGTCCAAGCGCTTCCTATTCTCCTTCCGTCACTCTTGCTGTAGCTTCCAATCTAAGCTTGATTGCCAAAATATTTCCTGCAAGTATGAACACTGAACAACAAAGAGATTGCAATATACAGATGGCTATTCATGTTAATCATTTAAATCAATGAAACATGAAACATATAAATTATATGAGAATCCATAATATGAAATACAAAAGCTTATACAGATACATATGTGGGAACGTAAGAAAAAATCTTTGTTAATGGATAGAAGGGGAGGTTACAACCAACGATTGATTTGATGCCACCAACTCCAGCATCATCCTAGCGTCATCACAATGAACATATCTCCAGCATCATATCACTCAAATCAAACCCTCAATTGAGATTCCAACAACATTTCTCTACTAAATTTCTTCCTTCTCAAGCACTAGGACCTGTGCTCAATTTATAGATGAGATGAAGGTAGTTTCACAATCAATGACTTTATAATAATAGGAAAGACATGTTCCCAAGCTTAGAGGTGTTGAATGGACACATGGATTTGAAGTTTGACACATATGCACTCTTATAGAAGGCACTATCCATGTGGATATTTTGGAACAATGAGAATTTCGCTCCCAATTAACCAATGCACCCTTGAGTGTTGGGAAGTGCTTTGTAGAGCGCCCTTGAATGGAGGTGCCTGCATATGAAAAGAAGTTATCCCCTTGAGAGACTGCGTTGGTGAGCTCATAGGTGATATAACATGTACTTAAAATCTTGGAAACCTTGCAATGGAAGTCATGGATGATTTGTTCTCATTCTTTTTCTTAGGGCATGTAGCAACTGAATGATAGGGGATGATAGACCCTATTCACTGGTTCTGCGGATGATGTCCAGTTTAACCAAGTCATTGGGAATGGTGCCCAAATTGACCTATAACATCTACAGAACGAGAAGGAGAATCACTTGGATTATAAGTAGGTTCTTCTATCATTCAATGTGTCTGCTTATTTTATAGAAAGTGTTAGAAAAGTCTTTCATTTGTTGTTCTAAGTGCATAGAACCACACTTAGGGAATTTGATTTATTAGTAGATCACAATTTTGCATAACAACATGGTAAAACATTTTTTAAGTTTATTAGATAATAATTTCTTTCATAAAATAATGAATTAAGTTTATAATGATTTTTTTTCAAATTATATTTTTAAACAATGGATTATTTATTTAACTTAAGCTTATAGTTTTTAAAAATTGATATTTATTTTTAACATATATATTAAAAAAATAAAATCTATATAAACAAGTTAACAATCATGTAATTTATCATTTTATTTCTTATTTTTCAATATTATATAAAAAACAAGCAAGTTAACAGTCATGTAATTTATCGTTTTATTTTTTATTTTTTAATATTATATAAAATAAAATATTTTTTATGGCTCATTTGCATTTACCTTTGAAATATTTTTCAAAACACCAAAAAAAGCATATCTGTTAGAAACTGTAAAGGTTTTTGTGTCATAGAATAATTTTGAATTATATATTGGTAAATTTAACATTATGTGATGAGATGTGAAGGTGGGTCGAGTCGGGCTTGGTCACGTGCGGAACAGTTCAAGAGCCAGACCGATGGGTGTGTGCAGGACATTGCACACCAGACAGGGTCGAGTCAGGCTCATTCAAAATCTTAGGAGGGACTAGCGCAACAGAACACCGAATAAGTTCGGGAGGGTTACGTCGTGGAGTAGACGAGCTAATTTCCCAAAGGAAAAGAAATGCACATTTCTCTTCAAAAATTACGACTTCCAGAGGAGGCACAAATGGGAAAATAGACAGTCGAGATTGAGGCGCAGAACTGGAGTGGAGAGATGGAGAGCGGAGATTAAATCGCAAGTCATGAATTGCAAGTTTCAAAAGACAGGCATGGGGGGTAAATGATAAAGTGGCCGAAGTGCGATGTGAAATGCCCAGTGGGACCCAACCGCATAGCGCACATCACTAGTTTTAATAGTTAAGCGCTAAGGTAAATTTTATACTCATCTAAGGACGATGTATGATGTGGTGGGGCCCGATCGAAAAATTGCAAGTCGTGAATTTTAAAGGATAACCACGGGAGATAATTGCTAAAGTCTCCGAAGTGCAATGTGTGATGCCTAGTGGGACCCGAACGCATAGCGTGCATCACAAGACTTAGAAGATCAGTGTAAAATACAAGCTAAAATCAACAAAATACGATGTGCGGGTGGATGTGATGCGGTTTCAAAGGTGAATTCCAAAGGTTTTCAGATTCGAAAGTAAGGCATTTTTGTGTTTTAAACCGTGTCAGAGGAAGAAAAGAGTGTTATAACGTGAAATCGGTGAAATTCCTTGGAAATGAAGAAATAGGCAGAATGCGGCAGACAAACTTGGGTAAATGACCCGACGCAGAATGAAGGAGAAGAGGCAGAGTCAGGTAGCAGGTGATACGAGTGACAACGTTTGAAATCACAGGGGCATAGGTAGAGTTGGGCATAAAAGAGTATAGCGGCACCATTAGGAGCACAAAAAATGGATCAAGTCAAGCATGGAGGCTTCGTTACAGAGTTGTGCAACCACTGCATCACGACCAAAAAGGCCACCTTGGCACTTTGGGAGGACACATCAACAACATCAGATTCAGCAAAACGAAGCATATTTCCAAATTTCAATTTGTTTTCTTGTTCTAATTGCATGAGTAATCTTAACAGTTTAGGAAGTTGAATAGTTCAAGAAGTTCAACAGTTACGAACTAATCTGATGTATTTAAGGAGATAGAAATAAATAAAACTGGTTCCGAGTTTTGGACCTATGGAGGACTGTTAGTTTAGTATTAAATTCTATGAGAAATTAATGAAAGAAGATCAAGTTTCCTACACCTGTTGATGTTGATACGTCTTTCCTGTTTCACTTTGTGTCTATTCCTATTTGAATGAAGTGAAGTAATGTAGCAACCAGTGTCTTAATTACATCTATGAGTAAGAGTTAAATCACGTTAATTTGCGCTCCTTCATCTCATCTCTTCTCTCTTCACAAAATCTTGATGAAACTTTAAAGTAATAGATTCTGTGATTGCAACATATTATTTCGAGTTTCTTCTTTCTCCATGAATTTCCTTTGAAACTTAGAAGTGGTAGATTTTTTTTTTTAGCATATCATTTAGAGTTTCCTTTACAATTCTTCTTTTCATTCCATTCGAATATCAGCAGTTTATGGCATTATGAAGGCTTTCATTATATCATATTATTGAGGGTATTAAGTAATTGAATTCCAAGGGTGTTAAAAAGAGGCCATTTGATATTGTAATTGTGATGTACATCTATAAAATGTCTTAAGCACTGATTCCTTACCACAACTAAGGGATTTTTTCTTGAGATACAACATTTTCTGGCGCCATTGCCGGGGACGAAGAAATGAAGCTTATTTTTCCCTGGGTTTTTCACATTATTTCCTCTGGTTGTTCAGTGAGGAAGAAATATTGGGTTGTATTTGTTATTTTCAAAATTTTGGCTTTCAAAAGACCTCACACGAGGTCAGACACCTCACAGCAGATAGTCCCTGCTTTTTCAGATCCAGAAAGATTGGTTTCCAAAAAGTCTCTGAAACCTCAAACTCCTTCAACATCTGATACTACATTTTCTTCTCCTAGCAGCAGTTCTCATAACCCTTTGTTTGAAGATATTCTCGAGGAACTCTCTTTCTTGGAACAATATTCTCCTTCCACACCCATTCATTTCAAGGACCTAAGTTAGAAGAACATTCTTTTGAGTCTGTTTCTTTTACCTTCACTCAAGCTCAACCAAACATAGTTGTTGGTTCTTCTGCCATTTTTCATCAACCCACTCCCATATTAGTTTTACCTCCACCTTCATTCACTTTCACAGTAGGTTCATCAGCCTAAACTGCCCAAGGAGCAGTTAAGAAAGGCGTAAATATGGCAGCACTAGCCTTTTTCTTGAACATATATGCTCCAGTAAATCTTTCAAAACCAATGAACGTCATGCCTCAAGAATACCTCAAATTACTTCCTCGTTTCACTGGAGAAAATGAAGTAACTGCAGAACAACAATTACCTTTTTTCTGCACTTTTGCTCAGAATTTGAATGTAGAACACATGGATGTTGTAATGAGACTATTTGTGCATTATATAGATGGAGAGGCTAGAAAATGGTTCAAAGGTTTACCAAATGGTTCAATAAATAACTAGGAAGAGTTAGAAAATAGATTCACTCACATATGGGGAGAAAAGAGAGATCATGGTTACTCATTGACAGATTATAATAAAATTAAAAGAAGGCCTAATGAAGACATTTCTGAGTTTGTAAATATATTCAACAAATTGTACAATAGTTTACCTATTGAGATGAAGCCCTCTCCACCTCTCAGAGAGCAAAATTTAGGTAGTTTTTTTTGGGGCTTTTGAAGTTGATTTTAGCTTTACATTGAGAGAAAGAAGAGCCCCTACCCTTGAGCAGATATAGACAGACGCTTTAGAGATTGAAGCTAATATGACTGCAGCTGGAAAGGAAAAAGGGAAACAACCAGTCCAAGAGAAGGGGAAAGAAGAAAAAGAATCATCACAAGATCTGAGGATAGAATATATGGCAAGGGTGATAAAAAATCTGAAAAATAAGTTATCTAAGATAGAAGTGGAAAATAAAAAATCCCAACGGAACGTACAACAAAACTGAGGGGGGTTCAACCCTCAATTCAGAAGACATCCCCTGAAAATTTTGCAGAGGGAAAGAAGATATAAAGACTAGGTTCAAGCACCATTGTATATAGAAGTAGCACCCGCAGAGTTAGCAGAATATGACCAAACGGAGGTTGAGGATCAGGTATTTGCTATATACGCAATAGAAGGGGATGAAGAGGAATATTATGAGGGAGAATATGTTGAAGCCAAAGTATATTTTTATCAAGATGAGATGGATGAGTACTGTAGAAAATTCACAAACTTCATGCAAGCTGAGTTACATAAAAATTATGATTTAAGGTATAGAAAGAGATCTAGAGTGCAGTATAATGTAGGTGAACAACAAGGTTCCATTCCTACTCCAATGACGACTCCACAACAAAAGGACCCTGTGAAACAGGTCAATAATGGGAAACAACCTACAAACTCACTTAAGAGAACAAATGTGCAGCAAGCTGAATCTTCCAAGGACAAATCAATTGACACTTATATTTTGGAGAGAGATGTTCCTATACCCTAACAAGCGGCAGACTCTAGAAAGAGTGAAGAAGAACCTGAAAAAGTTGTTAAGAAACTCATGCCTTTAGTTTGGAAAAAGAGTTGGAGAAGGTTAAAATTTAGGTACCTCTTCTAGAATTGGCTAAAATACCAGCTTACAAGAAAGAAATTTCAGAGTTTATTAATCTCATACAGGTGGAAGATATAAGTGACACGGTGAACCTACAAGAAGAAAAGCTAGTGGTCACCTTTGGACCTCATGTAGAAGAAGTGGATCCTTTTGTTCCACCCTTCTATATTTATCTGTTACTTCATGATTTTACTCTACGTAATTGCATGCTAGACTCAGGAGCGTCCCATAACCTCATGCTATTGTCTGTTATGAAGGATCTTAACCTGCAGATTACCAAACCTTATAGGGATCTATATTTTTTTGATTCCAAAAGGGTGAAATGTGTTGGGTTGATTAAATATGTAGCAGTTTCTTTGGCACAAATCCCAGCAAATAGTATAGTCATGGATGTAGTGGTTGCAAACATCCCAACCAGGTTTGGAATGCTCCTGTCAAGGTCTTGGGGAGCTAAGTTGGGAGGTGTACTAAATTCAGATTTCACTTATGCCATTATTCCAGTTTTTAATTGGGAAGAAAGGAGAATGTACAGGGAAACAAGGTTTTTGAAGATCACCTCTAAGAAAGATGCAGGAAATTCCCCCATTTATAGTTAAGAAATACAATATATTTCTTATTTCATGTTGCATGAAGATGTAGAATTTGTTGAAGACACAGGGAAGAAAATCTCTTCAGTAGTTGTAAATAACAAGCTACACTCAAAGGAGATTTGGAAGAGATACTTTGATGGTGTCTATTCCAAGGAAGGCACAGGTGCCAGATTCTTGCTAATATCACTAGAAGATAACCTCATGTCATTCTCTTTTAAACTAGAATTTGATTCAACAGACAATGTGGTTGAATATGAGGCCTTAATCTCAAGCCTTCAAGTTTCTAAACAGATGGGGGTTCAATGTTTTTCAATTTATGGTGACTCTGAGTTGATAATAAGGCAAATCAAGAATCATTGTCAAACCAAGAATCCGATATTAATATCGTACAAGAATGAAGTTTGGGATCTGATAGAAAACTATATTGAAGCCTTCAATCTTCAGTATATTCGGAGGGAGGAGAATAGATTGGACGATTGTTTAGCAGTTGTAGCCAGCACCTTCAAACCTCCAATAATCCTAGGCTAAGGTACGAAATTGAAGTTAGGCATAAACCTTCTATCCTTGACAATGTGAAACATTGGCAGGTGTTTGATTATGATGAACATATAAATTAGTTCCTGACAATGATTATAAACTTTGAAGATGCTGAGATAGACCAAGAGGAAGAACAAACATAGCAGAGAGTAGAAATAAGAAACCTCAAGCATCCAATAGCTGAACAAAATATTATCCAATTGAAAGATAATGTGCTCCCTAGAGGGTTGGTTCCCCTTGAAAGATTATTCGATGCTAATGATGTTGTTGTTGATTCAAAGAAAACACATCAAGAAGAAGAGATGGAAGATTGTAATTTGGGAACTCGGAAGGAGCCCAAAATAGTGAAATTGTTCAAAGGGGTTCCCAAAAACTACAAATAAAGATACATTGATCTCTTTAAGAAATATATAGATGTCTTTGCCTGGTCATATGAAGACCTGAAAACATATGAAAAAGGTGTAATTTAGCATAATATTCCCTTGAAAGAAGGACTCAAACAACACATGCATAAGCTCATACAGATCAATCCATTGTTGCTAGCTCCAATTGAAAAGGAAGTGAAGAAATTGTTGCAGGTGAAAATTATAGTCCCTCTCCGATATTCAGACTGGGTTTCTAATCTGGTCCTTGTAAGGCAGAAGAATGGAGAGATAAGATTGTGTGTAGACTTAAGGAATATGAACTGAGCATCTCTAAAATTATAATTATCCTCTACGAAAAATGTGTTATGTATTATAGAAGGTGACGACAGCTCACAGGTTGTCTATGGTTGACGGATTTTCTGGGTACAATCAGGTAGCGATAGAAAAAAAAGATCAGAAGAAGACAACTTTCACGACGCCCTCGGGAACCTTCATGTATGCAAGGATGCCATTTGGCTTATGAACGTGGGTGCAACATTTCAGAGGGCCATGGACATAGCCTTCGTGAGTTACAGGTTCATAGTTATATACCTGGATGATGTAACTTATTTCTCAGGGTCAGATGATGAACACTTGGAGCATTTTCAAAAAAAAATTCAAAAGTGCCGAAATTTTGGTCTATCATTAAATCCAAAGAAATCTTTGTTTTCCTTAGAAGAAGATATATTATTGGGTCACATAGTTTCTAAAGAAGGAGTGAAGATTGAGCTAGAGAGGGTCGAGACCATTCAGGCGATTCCTTTACCCATAAGCAAGAAAGATATCCATAGATTCCTCGGAAAAATAGACTTTTTAACGAGATTTGTGCCCAATTGTGCAGAGATTGTGAGGAGTATAATAGATATGTTGAAGAAAAATGTAGAGGTGAAATGGGGTAGGGAAGAAAGAGATACATTTGCTAGAATAAATGAAGTGTTGCAAGAAGCCCTAGTTCTGATCAGTCCAGACTATAAAAAAATCCTTCCAGGTATTCTCATTTACATCCCCCACTACTATTGTAGTTGTGTTGTTGCAGAAAAATGAAAATAGTAAAAAGAATCTAGTTGCATTTTTCAGTAAAGTCCTTCGAGATGCTAAGCTCAAATACAATATTATGGAGAAACAAGTATACACCTTGGTCAAAAAACTGAAAGCCTTTAGGACTTATGTGTTATAGTCCCAAATAACTTCTTATGTCCCTAATTCTATTGTGAAAGATGTGTTGGTCCAAAGTGATGTTGAAGGAAAGAGGGGGGAGTGGATAGAGAAAATACAAGAGTATGATTTGGACATCAAACCCACCAAGATGATCAAGGGACAGGGGCTAGAGAATTTATTGACAGAGACAAATTTTCAAGCCTTGGGAATTAATCTGTTGGCACCAATGGATGGAGCTGTTAGTGAAGAAGGTCAAAGAAAGTCCAAAACAGGTATTCAATATAAATTTTTGTGCTCTGATTGGTATAAAGATATTGTACATTACCTGTGTTTATTTTCCTACCCGATTTAACTAAATAGAACAAAGTATAGAGCTCTCAAGCTCAAATCTTAGCCATATTTTATCGTAGAAGCGAAGCTATATTGGAAAGATCCTGCTAGTATTATGTTTGACCGAAGTAGAATCTGTTGAAGTCACTAAACAATATCATGAAAGTTTGTGAGGAGGACACTATAGCTTGAAGGTCACTGCTCATAAAATTATCAAGTCAGGTTTCTATTGGCCAACCCTATTTGAAGATGTTTACAGACTAGTTAGAAGTTATCAGAAGTGTCAGTTGTTTGGTGAAAAGAAAAAACTTGCTCCATTACCTCTCATCCTTGTATTTATTGAAGAAACTTTCAGCAATAGGGATTGGGTTTTATTGGAGAGATCAATCCACCATGAAGTGGACAGTTCAAGTGGATTCTGATTGCCACTGTTGATTTTAAAAAATGGGTGGAAGCAATACCCACAAAGAAGGCAAATGACAAAGTAGTGATTAAGTTTTTGGAGGAAAACATCTTTAGCAGATTCAGGTGTCCAGTCAAAATTGTGACTGATAATGCCCAGGTATTCAACTCTACATGTTTCTTTGATTTCTGTCAAACATATAATGTAATATTATCACATTCCACAGCATATCACCCTCAAGGGAACGGATTGGAAGAGTCCTCAAACAAGACATTGGTCAGGATCTTGAAGAAGACAATCACTGAAAATCAAAAGGACTGGGATATGAAGTTGAAGTTTTCCCTCTAGGAAGTTCGAGTCACTACCAAGAGATCTATTGGGAAGTCCTCCTATGAACTGGTTTATGGAACTGAAGCGTTGTTTCCTCCTCACTTGGCCAAACCAGTAATTTATCTCCTTCAAGAGGCTTAGGAAGAGCCTAATGCTCTGGTAAGGAGATTGAACAAATAATTGAGTCAAGAGTAAACAGAAGAAAAGTCAGGGATAATTTGATTACTTATCAGGAAAATATGAAGTCTATATTCAACAGGAAAGAAAAATAAGTTCTCTTTCAAGCAGGAGATCTGGTACTGAGATGGGACACCAGACGAGAAGAAAAGGGAAAGCATGGGAAATTTGATCTTCTATGGTACTGTCGATTCGAAATATCTGAGGCAAGTTCAAATAACACATTAATTTTGGGAGATCTAGATGGAGAGCCAGGACATCTTCCTGTGAACGGGTAGTATATGAAGCATTATTTCCAACATTAAAAGTCAACACTCTACCATTGTAAATACTGGATTGCTCATTGTTCATATGTCACCAAGTAATATTTGACTCCATGCCAAATGGATAAGGTACTAGTCTGTGGTTCTTAGCACTTCTGTGGAATAAAGCACTATCCCTAAGTGGAGCCGGATGTTGTGGCTCATTTGCATTTACCTTTGAAATATTTTTCAAAACACCAAAAATAGTATATATGTTAGAAAATGTAAAGGTTTGTGTGTCATAGAATAATTTTGATTTATATGTTGGTACATTTAACATTACATGATGAGATATGAAGGTGGGTTGAATCGATCTCGATCACATGCAGCAAAGTTCAAGAGCTAGACTGATGGGCACGTGCAGGACATTGCACACCATACAAGGTAGAGTCGGGTTGATTCACAACCTCAGGAGGACCGAATAACTTCAGGAGGGTTACGTCGTGGAGTAGATGAGCTAATTTCCCAAAGGAAAAGAAATGGCGCATTTCCCTTAAAAACTTAAGACTTCTGGAGGAGGTGCAAAGGGGAAAATAGACGGTTAGGATCAAAGTGCAAAACCAGAGTAGAGAGATGGATAGTAGATATTAAATCGCAAGTCGCCAACCGCAAGTTTCAAAAGACAAGCGTGGAAGGTAAATGATAAAGCGGCCGAAGTGTGATGTGTGATGCCCGGTGGGACCCGACCGCATAGTGCACATCTCTATTTTTAACAGTTAAGGGCTAAGGTAAACATTATACTCACCGAAGCACGATGTGCGATGTGGTGGGGCCCGATCATAAAATCACAAGTCGTGAATTTTAAAGGATAACCACGTGAGATAATTGCTAATGTCTCGGAAGTGCAATGTGTGATGCCCGGTGGGATCCGACCACATAGTGCGCATCGCAAGACTTAGAAGATAAGTGTCAAAGACAAGCTAAAAGTAGGGAAATGTGATGTGCAGGTGGATGTGACGCAGTTTCAAAGGTGAATTCCAAAGGTTTTCAGATCCAGAAGTAAGGCATTTTCGTGTGTTAAACCATGTCAGAGGAAGAAAAGAGCGTTATAACGTGAAATGGGTGAAATGCCTTGGTAATGAAGAAATAGGCAGAACGCGGCAAACAAACTCGGGTAAGTGACCCGACGCAAAACAAAGGAGAAGAGGCAGAGTCGGGTAGTAGGTGATATGAGTGAAATCGTTTGAAAGCACAAGGGCATAGGTAGAGTCGGGTAGAAAAGCGTATAGCGGCACCATTATGAGCACAACAACTGGATCAAGTTGGGCATGGAGGCATCGTTACAGAGTTGTGCAACCATTGCATCACGACCAGAAAGGCCACCTCAACACTTCAGGAGGACGCATCAACAACATCAGATTCAGTAAAACGAAGCAAATTTCCAAGTTTCAATTTGTTTTCTTGCTATAATTGCATGTGTAATATTAACAGTTTAGGAAGCCGAATAGTTCAAGAATTTTAGTAGTTACGAACTACTTTGATGTATTTAAGGAGATAGAAATAAAGAAAAGGGGTTCCGAGTTTTGGACCTCTGGAGGACTGTTAGTTTAGAACTGAATTCTCTGAGAAATTAATGAAAGAAGATCAAGTTTCCTATACTTGTTGATGTTGATACGTCTTTCCTGTTTTTCTCTGTGTCTATTCCTCTTTGAATGAAGTGAAGTAATGTAGCAGTTGATTTCTTAATCACATCTGTGAGTAAGAGTTAAATCACCTTAATTTGCGCTCCTTCACCTCATCTCTTCTCTCTTCACAAAATCTTGATGAAACTTTAAAGTAATAGATTCTGTGATTGCAACATATTATTTGGAGTTTCTTCTTTCTCCATGAATTTCCTCTGAAGCTTAGAAGTGGTAGATTTTGTGTTTCCAGCATATCATTTAGAGTTTCCTTTAGAATTCTTCTTTTCATTCCATTCGAATATCAGTAGTTTATGGCCTTACGAAGGCTTTCATTATATCATATTATTGAGGGTATTAAGTAATTTAATTCCAAGGGTGTTAAACAAAGGCCATTTGATATTGTAATTGTGACGTACATCTATATAATGTCTTAAGCACTGATTCCTTACCACAGCCAAGGGATTGTTTCTTGAGATAGAACAGTATGCATCATTTTTATTATTACTTTTATTTATTTAATTATTTGTTTGAATAGCTACATCCATAAAGTTTTAAATTAGTAACTTTTATATAAAAAGTATTCTTTTTAAAAATAAACAATTAGAATTTGTATTAATATAATAAAAAGGTCAGAACAATACATTTTCAAAAAGCCAATAGACCAGAAATTCTTGTAGAAATGTGTTAGGACGCACAGGGACAACCTAGAATCTTGAATGATTACCATTTATTGCTTGGCTATAGAAACTATTTTATTTGTATATTTTCCAAAAAAATCCTAATATCCATATTAATTTACAATACATTCCAATTTAAGATTTTTTTGTGGTTGTATTTTCACCTTTCTTGGATAATATTTCGATTTATTTTTGACCTTGGTCCAATCCTCATTTTCTACTACTTTTACAATGTCACCCATGCTCGATGGAGTATGATTATATATATCCAACTTGAAATATATTGGAGAAGGAGCCGCCTCCACCTGGTTTCCCCATGAAATAAACTTCCCATGGTTGACTAGTGAAGGTATGAGCCTTATTGGATCAACCAAATTTTCAGCTTTTTCCAGGGAGATGGGAACTCACGCTAAAGACTACAATTTTTTTGGTGTCTTTGGGGATGTGAAGGGGGCATATGTTTTTTTTCGTGACATTCATATCTAAGTCAGAGTTACCTGCCTTAAGTAGAGATTCATATGGGACAGAGATTGCTTGAGGCAATCCTCCTCATGAATCGATAGATTTGATTCGTTCTTAGCACCACACACTTTGTGAGAAACTATAGGTGGAGCCTCAAAGGAGATTGAATATTTATCAAAGGTGGCACCAACCCACCACTTTGGCTTGTGGGAAGAGAATTTTTTCTTTGATTTCCTTATATTGGGACAGGTCTTGAGGGAATGACTCGTCTCGTAGCAATCTTTGCAACGAAAGGAAATATTTTCATAGTATAGGGATTGGACCCAAGAAAATTCGGGGCTAGTAAGCTTGATTTTACAACAGAAGCCCTTATTGAAGTCCATATCCACACATATGCGAGCATATGTTGGTTTTAAATAAAGTTCGGTGTCTTTGCTACAAAAATTAAATCTACCTAAGACATTACCGATTGAAGTTAAGGTAGCAAGAATTTATACAAAAAATATTTTAACACTACAATACATCCTTAATTACTTTTATCTCCCATATATATATATATAGATTAAATAAAAAAATATTTTTATATTAAGTCAACTGGTTTGCAAGCCAACACCTTTACAATCAGAGAAAGCTCTTCATCATCATTGTTCCAAAATTTTACAAAAAGACACATTTTTCTACCTTTCCAGTTACTAACTGGGATTCCTATAACACTTATTTTATAGAGTCTCCAAAATACTCCTTGATACACTCTATACTTGTAAAACATAGAAAAGACACCTAAAAAATAACCATTTCCATCTTTGGCATATCCATATCTTCCATCTTGTTATGTCTGAACGAATTCCATGTAATGTTCCAAATTTTGCAATAAGCTAACTGGAACATTAAATTTTTATTTTATGATAATAAAAGGAATAAAATGGGTAAGGGATCCCATTTAGCAGCACAATAAACTCTCCTAAGGTGCAAAGAGTCATTTAAGTGGCTAAATATGGCAGTCCCTAGTGTGAAAAGGGCTAAAAGCAAGTAAGCTAGGCCCATGGTTGTTGGGAAAAAATGCGAGAGGGGCGGGGTGAATCGTATATTTCTGCATAATCAAATCTTTTTACTTTTTTCATTCCTTAAAACCCATACGCTACTTTACTTGAGTAAACTAGCGTATATCACGCGGATCCCCTTTATGAAACTAGCGTATACACAGAGATTTAGATATGTCATTAAATCTTCACTTAAACCATTCCATCATTTATTCATCGGATATTCAATAAGCAGTACAAACGAGTGCGATAGAAACGAGAATAAACCATCACACAAAGCATCACACATGAACACCGGGATTTTTAGGTGGAAACCCAAATCGGGAGAAAACCACCGCTGAGATTGCTCGGCCTTCAATATTTTATTATAGAGAAAACATCTTACAACATATGTCGTTTGGTGCGGACTTGACTAGCACGCAGGCACCCACTGCGCTCGTTTACTGACCTCTCCCGGAAGGGAGCTCCAACCCCCCCGACTCGTTTACCGACCTCTCCGGAAGGGAGCTACGACCCCCCGATCTCGTTTACCGACCCTCACCCTGGAAGGGAGCTACGACCCCCACGATCGAAGGCTACAACCCTCGACACCACCTTGGACCACGTTTCATCAATTTTCACACCGGATCCAACCAACTTCAACAGAACACAATTTGCGTGCCACCTTTCATCATATTTTCAGATCGACCCTTTCCATACTTTTAAGCACAAACATATATCACCAACGAGATACTTATCAACACGACTCGGATAGCGAAACACGATGAATCAGATCAGATATTTCATACCCCTTGCTTCGAGCAAACCCTAGTTTGCATACGCGCTTTCCCTTCACCGATGTCGCGTATATACGCGCTTCCGTCCACACAAACCAAAGCAGATACCTCGGTGTATATTTTATTGCGCATACGCGCTTTCTCTTGTTGAAAGCCGCGTATATACGCGCTTCCTCCGCGGCGAAGTAGCGTATAGATCTTCAATCTTTACAGAGCAGCATACTTCATCGATCGGATATTCGGTTCAGTATCTACCCTTTTGCTTCGACATGATGTTCGCCTAGATGTTCGCCTCATCACGGATCTAATCACTCCATAAACGAGATCTAGCAAATACAAGTACATTTCAGATCTAAAGATCCCGCTTCATCATTTCTTCATAAGTGCTTCATAGATTCAGATCTATCATCAAACCTTTACCCTTTCCATACGGATATACTTCACGGAGAAGTATTCATTCAAGCTCGGACATCTTGCTCTCACACTCATGTTTTGCACAATGAATTTCTTCTCCTTATATAGGTTTATCCTTTTTCAATACCATGAGCCCCTTTTTTCAATACCATGGACCAAAACAATACCATAAGCCCAAAACTACTGGACGGGGGTCAATTAGGCGGATCATTACCCAATACAATGGGTCAATACCATAGTGGTTACCCTTGGTTTTGCACTTTTTGAGCGCTTTAGGCCATACGCGACTTGGCACGTTCTTTTCTGCGTGCATACGCGACTTCACCTAGGAATATCCGCGTATACAAAGAGACATACTCTTTTCATCATGCTTTGAGCACAATCTGAATTCTTTTCTTCATTGCCTTCTGTACACACTCGTAGATACATCATATTTTCTTCATCGGGAACATATTCTCTCAAGCACAACTTCATCAAGTAAGTTGTCATCATCTTCATCAAGTGGGTTGCCTTTCAAGGACAACACTCGACATCATATTGTCAACAAACATCGATTTACATCATTTACCAAGTCCATCAAGTCAAGCATAACTTCATCGGGTGGATTGCCATCAAGGACAACACATGTCAACGATCGCATGTCTTCATCTTCATTCGGTGGGTTGCCATCAAGGACAACACTCGCATCATATTTCCAACAATCTCCCCCTTTGGACTTGATGGCAACCACGATGGTGTTTGGTTACCACGACGAGATAGATATCATGTCACTCTCCCAAATTTTTACCATGTCACTCTCTCCATTTGTGACACCATTCTTTTTCTTCATTCAAACACCATGTCATTCTCCCCCTTTGACATCAAGGGCAAAGGGTAAAACCAACGGATCAAAACCAACACACTCTCCCCCTTTGACATCAAGGGCAACGGGCGGATCAAAACCAACACACTCACCCCCTTTTTCTCCTCATGTAGAAGAAGCGTTACGCAGATCCGATGTATACCGAAGTGACCAAGCTCCCCCACGAGTTCATGTTTGAATATTTTTTCAATGAAGTACATGACTCTATGAACTTCCTATCACCAAAAGACTCATACTTACATCAAATATCCAACCAAGTGGATTTACATATAAGACTCAAGTACCCAACCAAGTGGGTTTACACATTTCAACTCGGCTACCCAACCAAGTGGGTTTACAAAAATTTGACTCGATCTACCCAACCAAGTGGGTTTACAAAAAATGACTCGACTACCCAACCAAGTGGGTTTACAAATTGACAATTCCTTACATGACCGAATATTACAATTTTACAACATGGGTCTCAACAAGACCTTTTCATCAAACTACAAATATAGCTTTTAAGACCAACACCGAAAGTCCTCAAGAAAGAGAACATATTTCGAGAACCATCATAATGCCAACACTCGCATTATAGTCAGCAAAGCTAATGCTCCCCCCGAATCGTGCAACCAAGCAATCTTTCCAAATGCCTAAGGCTCCCCCTTAGTTTGTGCATCCCGAAAACTTTCACCAACAAATCATCAAGGCATCTTCATCAAAACATTAGAAACATAAATATGAGAAGCTGGAACACCACCGAGAGATACCAAACGATGATCGAGATTCCAAACATCACTGCAACATGTATCTGAAAAGCGCCGAACCAACCAAAAATTGTCGACAACCAAACATACGCGGTTTTACGTGCAGAACTCGCGTATATACGCGATCGTGTTTCGAGAAACCCGCGTATCCCAAGCCATCTTCTAAATTTCAACTAGATCTGATTCTTTGTGAGGCAAAGACAAGTGTTCGACTTCTTTTGAATGCTTCCCCTGGACTACGGATAGATAGAACAATGTAGTTGTGTCTTCAAGCGTCATCCAATGGTTGTAGCAAAGGCACATTAGTAACCAAGCCTTCGGATTCTTTGCACCATCAATACAATCTTTCCAAGAAAGTTTATCATACCGAACAACAACTTCTCATAAGTGTCAAGCAATCATTCATGTGGTCCACCACCATCCTACATCACCATGACCTTTAAGATTTAACATGAAGTAACATATGTAGGAACAGATCTCAGCCCATAGTAATGACTATGCATGAACTATTCTTATCTCTCGAATCATAAGACTTCCAATTTTATCCAACGAGATAAACTTCGACAAGCGATAAACATAGTTCATCTCATCATCATAAACCATGTACCAATTCATCATCATTTGAGCATGAGTATCACAAAAACCAAAGAACAAGCGAAATCATATTGCCAACAATGCAATCATTAGTATTCAACCTGCTTTGCTCCCCCTAAACCAATGCTCTTCCTTAGCTTGCAATCTGAAGCACCTTCAACGACAAGTCATCAAGCAACAATCTCCGAATTATAAGACTTTCATCTCAACAACGAATGTTCTTCATCATAAAGCAACCAGGGCTTCATCCATAATCTTCAACACAAGAACCCATGTATCAATTCATTATCATGAGTATAACCGAATGATGCTAACGAAAGTGCAATCATCGGCGATCGGATCGATGCTCCCCCCGGACCTCCGCTCCCGGATCTTCGACTATCGGATAAATTCTCTTATCATCAATGCATACGCGATCGTGTCTGCTGAACTCGCGTGTATACGCGACTTTGGTTAATGTAACCCGCGTATGGAAAGTGAAGCATAGAAAATTTTCATCTTCCTTCATTTCCTCCCCGAGCTTGTACCTCTCGTACTGTCCTTTTCACATCGGATGCGCTTTCGAAGTAAACATAACCGTAATAATCAAATCAACCATGAGAGTCATCATGCATTGCTCCCCTTGTGACGATACATTACTAAATCTCATAATGTATCCCACATCATTCCCTGCGATCAATCGAGAAGTAAGCTTCCGAAGCGGATGACTGCAGTAGGGTCCGAATTCCCTACGTTTCGATCGGTCCTCCTTCTTTTTCCAAATTTGCTTGAGCTTTCCAATCGTGTGCTGAAAATTGTCCACTTTCCCAAATCTGTTCATCCCCGCATTCTTTTTCTACATGTCCATACTTGTTACAAGCATAACATCTCATGTGGCCAGAGAAATAAACATAAGAATCATAATGAGTATTTCTATTCTTCCTCCTTTTACAATCAACTGCTTTATGTCCATACTTTTTACATGAGAAACAATATCCCTTGAAGAAACTAGAGTACCTTCTCGAGTAGAACCCGTTTGTTTGTGGTCGAAATGATCTCGCTCCCCTGCAATTTTTCTCGCAACATGCCCATAATTATGACATTTAAAACATTCAACGTTCTTGAATGAATTCCTTTGAGAATTCATGATTGTTGGTTGATCTTTTGTTTCCTTCAACACTTCAGGTTTTGTATTGACATCCTCTGAGTTTTTAGCACTTCCTTGTGAGATAGATTCTCCTTTAACAGTTTCATGAAAACCAAGACCAAGTTTGATAGCAGGAGACCTTTGATTACTCAGAATATTGTCCAAAATGTTAGTACTATCATGAAACCTCAAAAGTTTAACTTTTTCTTCTAATTTACCTTTGAAAATGTTTACCTCAACCTCCAAGTCTTGACATTGGTTTGTCATGCTTTCTTCTTTTCTTCTTCCATCTTCAACTTGATCCTTCAGATTTAGAATCTCTTCTTTCAACCAATCTTCGTTTCCTTCACATGTTTGTTGCAGCTCTTCATTCTTCTTATTTGATTTTTCCGGATCTTCTTTGAGAGAGATGATTTTCGCTTCAAGGCCTTCCTTTTCAAATGACTGGAGGTTCTTCATTCTTCTTATTTGATATTTCGGATCCCTTTTGAGAGAAATGATTTCAGCCTCAAGTTCTTCATTCTTCTTATTCGAGTCTTCCAGATCTTCTTTGAGAGAGACGATTTCTGCTTCAAGTCTTGCATTCTTCTTGTTTGATTCTTCGAGATCTTCACTTAGATCGTTGACTTCTACTTCTAGTCTTTTAATTCAAGCAGATGCATAAGCATGAAACCTTTGGTACTTGTCTGCCTGTCCATTCAGTATTTCCATTTGTTCTTTCATCTCTTTGTACAAAGCTTCGCTTTTAGAAATTGATCTTCGTTGATCTTCAATTTTCTTGATAGCTTCCTTTAGATCTAAAACTTTACTTTCACTATCTTCAACATTGCA
This sequence comes from Pinus albicaulis, assembly GCA_034641835.2. Lineage (NCBI taxonomy): Eukaryota > Viridiplantae > Streptophyta > Pinopsida > Pinales > Pinaceae > Pinus > Pinus albicaulis. The sequence continues at coordinate 246,702 of JAXQQM020086807.1, forward strand.
TGCACAGGAAAGTTTATCACAAGAACAACAATCAATACCTGTTTTATCTTCTTTATTTTCTGCTGCACATGTTTTTCACGAGATATCTCCTTTTCAGTAGCCTTCTTCTTTTGCTTCTTTGCCATGAGCACTTGTAGAGCTTGGTCGGAATTTTCTTCATCTTTAATCTTGATGACTTCTTCTAGGTCGATAGCATATTCTTCACTAGTCATTGTACCAATGAGACAATCATGACCCCAATCACTATCTCGATTCATCTTCTTTGATTTCCAGTATCCATGTTCTCCGAAATATTTCCTTTCTTTGAGTGGGCTTCTTCTTTTGCTTCTTTCCCATTGCGACGGATCTCCTTCAAGCGATCAAGCTTCAGCAGAAGGACCACCCTCCGAAACCAATTGTTGGGAAAAAATACCGAGAGGGGGGGTGAATCGATATTTCTTGCATAATCAAATCTTTTTTACTTTTTTCATTCCTTAAAACCCATACACTACTTTACTTCGATAAACTAGCGTATATACGCGGATCCCCTTTATGAAACTAGCGTATACACGAGAGATTTAGATATGTCATTAAATCTTCACTTAAACCATTCCATCATTTATTCATCGGATATTCAATAAGCGATAAACAGATGCGATGAAGAACAGAATAAACCATCACACAAAGCATCACACATGAACACCGGGATTTTTAGGTGGAAACCCAAATCGGGAGAAAACCACCGCTGCAGTTGCTCAACCTTCAATATTTTATTATAGAGAAAACATCTTACAACATATGTCTTGCGCAGACTTGACCGACGACGCAGGCACCCACTGCGCTCGTTTACCAGCCTCTCCCGGAAGGGAGCTCCAACCCCCACGACTCGTTTACCGGCCTCTCCCCGGGAAGGGAGCTACGACCCCCGATCTCGTTTACCGGCCTCACCCGGGAAGGGAGCTACGACCCCCCCGACCGAAGGCTACAACCCTCGGCACCACCTTGGACCACGTTTCATCAATTTTCACACCGGATCCAACCAACTTCAACAGAACACAATTTGCGGGCCACCTTTCATCATATTTTCAGATCGGACCCTTTCCATACTTTTAAGCACAAACATATATCACCAACAAATACTTATCAACACGGATCGAGATAGCGTAAACACAGCGGAACGGATCGGATATTTCATACCCCTTGCTTCGAGCAAACCCTAGTTTGCATACGCGCTTTCCCTTCACCGATGTCGCGTATATACGTGCTTCCATCCACACAAACCCAGCGTATACCTCGGTGTATATTTTATTGCGCATACGCGCTTTCTCTTCGCCGAAGCCGCGTATATACGCGCTTCCTCCGCGGCGAAGTAGCGTATAGATCTTCAATCTTTACGGAGCAGAGCATACTTCATCGGATCGGATATTCGGTTCAGATCTACCCTTTTGCTTCGGACGGATGTTCGCCTAGATGTTCGCCTCATCACGGATCTAATCACTCCATAAACGAGATCTAGCAAATACAAGTACATTTCAGATCTAAAGATCCCGCTTCATCATTTCTTCATAAGTGCTTCATAGATTCGGATCTATCATCAAACCTTTACCCTTTCCATACGGATATACTTCACAGAGAAGTATTCATTCAAGCTCGGACATCTTGCTCTCACACTCATGTTTTGCACAATGAATTTCTTCTCCTTATATAGGTTTATCCTTTTTTCAATACCATGGACCAAAACAATACCATAAGCCCAAAACTACCCGGGACGGGGGTCAATTAGGCGGATCATTACCCAATACAATGGGTCAATACCATAGTGGTTACCCTTGGTTTTGCACTTTTTGAGCGCTTTAGCCCATACGCGACTTGGCACGTTCTTTTCCGCGTGCATACGCGACTTCACCTAGAAATATCCGCGTATACAAAGAGACATACTCTTTTCATCATGCTTTGAGCACAATCCGAATTCTTTTCTTCATTGCCTTCAGTACACACCTGTAGATACATCATATTTTCTTCATCGGGAACATATTCTCTCAAGCACAACTTCATCAAGTAAGTTGTCATCATCTTCATCAAGTGGGTTGCCTTTCAAGGACAACACTCGAGCATCATATTGTCAAAAAAACATCGGATTTACATCATTTACCAAGTCCATCAAGTCAAGCATAACTTCATCAGGTGGATTGCCATCAAGGACAACACATGTCAACAGTCACATGTCTTCATCTTCATTCAGTGGGTTGCCATCAAGGACAACACTCTGCATCATATTTCCAACAATGGTTGACCAAGTCAACAACGTGGTTAAGAGGAGAAGCTTTCTCAAGAAGACTACGCAGTTTGAATGGAGGGAAAATTATAGGATGAGAGAAACCCTAATGGGTGGGGTCCATGGCAAGGAATAATTCCTTCCATAAAAAGGTGAAGGAGATCCATTGTTCATTTCATGCTTGAGAATTCGATTTTGCAGCTCTCTTCAGTTGTTCAACTGAGATAGCTTGTGCTTCTTAGCACAAGGGAGATTTCTATTTAGAAGTCTTCTCTCCTTCATTGGGAAACCTTGGAGGAGTTTTTCTTCATCTTCCTCACATCCAGGCTTGAGACCAAAGCCATCTCTTTCAGCTATAGCGTTTCTGTTGGGCAGATTCATTGGAGTTGCTGGAGGTAGCAATGAGGGATCATCATCCCACCATTTCCTGAGCTAGTTTTGAAGACGAGGAGTTCTCCTTTATTTAAGAAATCAGCAAAGGACATTTCCGAAGATTTATTGCAGATTTTGGCATAGGGCCAAGTGTTTCATCCCAACCCTAGCGCAGTCACTCCCTCTTACAACGTTATTTTCAGAGGGCATTTGCAGGAGGATTCACCATGGGGATTGGAGAGTGTAATCTTCAGTGAAAGGGGCATCATTTCACTTAGAAGATCATTGGAGGAGGTTGCTATATTGTTTTCAGCATCTTTCCCCTTCTCCATTCATGTATTATTATTGAGCTGCAGTAGCTACCCCGCTACTCCGACATTTTTGTATTTTATCATTTTGTACATGTATTGCAGCCAATCCTTCTAAGGATTGTTAGTTAGTTATTTTCAGGGGTTTAGAGATTTCTCCCCCTCATTTCTTGAGCTGATAATGATATATCATCATATTTCATATTATATGTTGCAGTCTCCTCATGTAACTGTGTAGTCATGGCTAGGGCAACAACTTGTAGCAGTGTAGTCTTGAGTTTTCATGCATATTCTGAATTGAGGCTATCTTGAGAGGTTCCTTCCTCAATATTTGTATATTATTTGTTGTTGCTACTTTATATATCAACCATGCACTCTTCTTATGCAATATGATGTATTATTTCACTGCTGTTCATTATTGAAGTTCAGGTTTTGTTGTAGCTCATCCTTGAGCAAGATCTTCCTGGAGGAAGAAATATTTTCACAACTATATGCAAAGTTTGAGAAAGGGCTAGGAAGCCTCCAGTTCTCATCCTCTCTTTAGAGGTTACATAATTGGTAAAATCCCTCTCAGTCTATCTCTGACATAGCCTTGTTAATATTTCGAACAAAAGGATTTATTCAGTGGAGCAAAAGATGTTGATTTCCATTTCGGAACATTACAGTGGTATCAGAGCTTTGAACTTGGCTCAACCTGTGAAGTTTGAATTTTAGAGAAGAAGAGGTCAAGATGATGCAAAGGATGAGATTAATCTCATCAATTTTCAGATCCAACAACAACCTCTCCAAGGAGGTTGAGGAGACAGAAAAAGGAGAAGAGGAAGGACCATGCACTTCCTATTCTCACAGAGAAGCAAAGCAGAAGCATGAAGATCACTTGGAATTTGAATTTTTAAGTGGGTACCTTGCTAAATATAGAACAAACCCTACAATATGCCAAGAGACTCTATCTTTCCCTCACTATATTCAGAAGAAGGAGGAAAGAAGACCCTACAGTCATGGGATGATGAAAGGAAATAGATTTCTGTTGTCTACATTTGATGGGTCACTCACATGTGCAACAGAGGATTGGGTGAAGAAGCTAGGGGCTTTCTTCCTACTACATCCTGTGGTAGACAAAGAGGTTGTAGAAATTGCAATGCTGCACCTTGAGGGAGAAGCAAAGGCTTGGTGGTTCAGCTATGGGAGGCATGCAAGGGTTTCCACTCTTGCTGTTTTTTCTCATATATTGATCAGATTATTTGGCCAAAGGAGGGAGGAGCCCTCACCACCAGCAGAAGAGGCACATGCCTGTGCTGTCACAATCATGGAGGAGCAACCTCCATCTTCAGCAGTTGAGGCAACCAACACAGTTGGGGAAGAGATTCTTGCAGCCACACAAGACTCTCCCAAAATTTGAAAAGGTATGCATGATTTTCCATTTTATGATTATTCAGCACATTCTATGAGAGATTGCATACTATTGCATGCTGACTGTCTTGAGGAGGAGACTTCAACAGCGCTGTGCCACCTTGATTTGATCAAGGGAGGAAGAAACCCTTATCATCCTCATGCAACATTGATGAGTTATGCTCCACATCGGAGGTTGGGGTTTGAGACACGTATCATAAAGGAGATTGCATTTCAATGTCCCATGAAATGCAAAGGCAGAATTCTGTTTTGGGATGATGGTAGCTCTTATGGGAGAGATACCAAGTTGCAGAAAGATGAAGATCATCCACTAGGAGCTGAGTGGATGTGGATGGGAGGAAAGAGGATGGTGAGCCTCTTTCAGATCTATGATACAGGGCAGCAAGAAGCCATGCTGCATTGGTTGCTCTTGAGGGAGTTTGGCCAACATGTGACCTATTCCTTTTCATGGGGTTTGAGGAGGAAGAGGAGATGGCAGGATACTTACACCATGCAGCGAAGGAGAGCATGGGTGCATCATAATGGGATGGCACTTTCCTTATCACTCATTATATTCCCATTTCATATTTGGCATGGTGGGAGTATGGAGGAGCAACAAACATCCTTGTTGCTTAGATTTTGTTTGGATGTTGCGGGAGCAAGAGGAGGCACTAGCATGGTGCAAGGGGATTTCTCTTTGATCTTGGATGCCCAAGCAGCACCTTGTTCATGGGAGGGGCTCTACATTTGCAGCAACATGATGGGAGGAGTCTTTGACAAGATTCATGTCAAAGAGGGGAGCTTTGAGATGATAGTGGCCCTGCTCCAAAGGCCAACAACGCTATCACTTGAGAGCTTGGATTACTTGCTAAAGTGTTCTCAAAACCACTTCACAAGTGATGTGTCTTGGAGGCATGTATGAAAGGATAATGAGGAAGTAATGGATGGCAACATCCCTTGCTATGTTTTGATTATCTTGGCTTGGGCTCACAAGCACAAGAAGAGGCACCTACATGCAACAACTATGGATTCTCCTTTCATGCATTCTCATGCATATTGTTCATTGATGGAGGAATCCACTTGGGAGGGCATCTTAATGGATGCATATCAGCATATGGGCAGATGCATAGCCCAAAAGATGAAGAGAGGGTTGGCACAACCACTTCCCTACTATGTTGCAGTAAGGGAGAACTTCTATTTGAGCCATTTTAGCTCAAAGACCAAAGTACATGATGAGGGAGGTAACCATTTGCTTTATGTTTGGCACTCTCTTATTCTTATAAGTGGCATATTATATCAAGGAGGATCTTTCCTTCTTGTACAATATGTTTTTTTATGCTCATGGTCTATTGTAGCAAAGATGATGGCTATCTTAACAATGGATTGTGGGGGAAAGCCACATGGATTTTGTTGTGCACCTTTGGCACCAAGGTATTTTTTCATGATTACATCTTCTGAGATGGTTGTGGCAGCAAAAAAGTGGCTGGAAAAACACTTGTTACTTTCTATTTTGATGCAGGCAAGGATTTGACTACGCAGATCCCATTGGTGGGATAGTGATCCACTTTCCGGTTGCCATGTGACAACTTGTTTCCATTGGTATTTGCTTCCATGCATTGCAGATTTTTCTTGGTACATGGAGAGATTTTTTTGGAAAGTGGGACATGAGTTTATGATGCCCATTGGGAGTATGATTCTCCCTATTTTACATGTTGTATGTTTCAGGAGAAACAATGGGCATCCCATGATTTCCAAGCTTCATCTCTTTCCTTCATGTGGGAGGAGCTATTTGGAGAGTGTGGATTTTTGGAGAAGGCACTTCATGGTTTGTATGATTGATGGGGTGGCTTGGGTATATTTTGAAGACCATTTTATTTCAGACACATATCAGCAGCAGCCCCCTATGCATCATAAGGAGGGAGGAACTCATTGGGTGGATGTGCCCTTTGGGAGGAGGGACCTCCATTGTTTTTGTAGCTCATGCTCCAAGGGGAGTATGGGAGATGATGGGGTCACCATGTACAGCCATTTGTTTTTCCATGAGGTGACCCATATGATTGTTTGGATTTCATATGATGATGAATTCCAACTCATCACATATGAGATGATTTGGGCCAGCATTATTTGCAGCGTTGGAGGAGAGATCCTTGGAGATCTAGTCTTCATCTTGCCACTTGAAGGCAAGTATTTTGCAGCCCAGGATCAACATACACTCTTCAATTATCCTAAGTGGGGAAGAGGACAGTGTGGGGTAGGCCATGAAGCTTACCAAGTTCAGAAAATTCATCCCACCTATTTCTCATGAACACAAGGTGGAGGAGTACTTTCAGGAGTTGCCTAGTTGGAGGGTGACCCATTTTTCTTGGTTGATTGCTTGGGAATGGAGGATCTACATGAGGATATTTTAGAATCCATGCCTTGAGTGGAGGACCTTATTTTCAGTTCATCCTTGCTCTTGCTTGAGGACAAGCAAGTTTTGGGAGGGGAGGACTGTAATGTTCCAAATTTTGCAATAAGGTAATTGGAACATTAAATTTTGCTTTTATGATAATAAAAGGAATAAAATGGGTAAGGGAGCCCATGTAGCAGCACAATAAACTCTCCTAAGGTGCAAAGAGTCACTTAAGTGGCTAAATATGGCAATCCCTAGTGTGAAAAGGGCTAAAAGAAAGTAAGCTATGCCATGGTTGACCAAGTCAACAACGTGGTTAAGAGGAGAAGCTTTCTCAAGAAGACTGCGCAGTTTGAATGGAGGGAAAATTAGAGGATGAGAGAAACCCTAATGGGTGGGGTCCATGGCAAGGAAGCATTCCTTGCATAAAAAGGTGAAGGAGAGCCATTATTCATTTCATGCTTGAGAATTCGATTTTGTAGCTCTCTTTAGTTGTTCAACTGAGATAGCTTGTGCTGCTTAGCACAAGGGAGATTCCTGTTTAGAAGTCTTCTCTCCTTCATTGGGAAGCCTTGGAGGAGCTGTTATTCATCTTCCTCACATCCAGGCTTGAGGCCAAAGCCATCTCTTTCAGCTACAACGTTTCTGTTGGGCAGATTCATTGGAGTTGCTAGAGGTAGCAGTGATGGATCATCATCCCACCATTTCCTGAGCTAGTTTTGAAGAGGAGGAGTTCTCCTTTCTCTAAGAAATCAACAAAGGACATTTCCGGAGCTTTATTGCAGATTTTGGCATAAAGCCAAGTGTTTCATCTCAGCCCCAGCGCAGTCACTCCGTCTTACAACGTTATTTTCAGAGGGCATTTGCAGGAGGATTCACCATGGGGATTGGAGAGTGTAATCTTCAGTGAAAGGGGCAGCCTTTCACTTAGAATATCATTGGAGGAGGTTGCTATATTGTTTGCAGCATCTTTCCGCTTCTCCATTCATGTATTATTATTGAGCTATAGTAGCTACCCAACTACTCTGACATTTTTGTATTTTATCATTTTGTACATGTATTGCATCCAATCCTTCTAAGGATTGTTAGTTAGTTATTTTCAGGGGTTTAGAGCTTGCTCCCCCTCCTTTCTTGAGCTGATAATGATATATCATCATATTTCATATTATATGTTGCAGTCTCCTCATGTAACTGCGCAGTCATGGCTAGGGCAGCAACTTGTAGCAGTGTAGTCTTGAGTTTTCATGCATATTCTGAATTGAGGCTATCTTGAGAGGTTCCTTCCTCAAGATTTGTATATTATTTGTTGTTGCTACTTTATATATCAGCCATGCACTCTTCTTATTCAATATGATGTATTATTTCACTGTTGTTCATTATTGAAGTTCAGGTGTTGCTGTAGGTCATCCTTGAGCAAGATCTTCCTGGAGGAAGAAATATTTGCACAACTATAGGCAGAGCCTGAGAAAGGGCTAGGAAGCCTCCGGTTCTCGTCCTCTCTTTAGAGGTGACATAACTGATAAAAGCCCTCTCAGTCTATCTCAGACATAGCCTTGTTGATATTTCTGACAAAAGGATTGATTCAGTGGAGCAAAAGCTGCTGATTTCCATTTCAGAACATTACATTCCACTTGTCGAGGAGGGGTCTCATTCATGGGTTACTCCATAATTTCCTCATGCTACTGCCCTGCTTGAATTGCATGGTTCAAATCATCCATTATCCCTAACACTTATTTAAGGTTTCCCAAGATCATTGTCTCCATTGTCAATTCAACACTATCCATTTTGAATGATAAGCTATCCATCATCACCTATAGTCAACCAACTTCATCTGCAATGAGCCTAACTACTGTCTTACTAGAGCAAAATGGGAAATTTCTTTCGTTGAAACCTTTTCTCCTTAGTTGGCAATGAGTGATGATAAATAAGACATACTTGAGGCTAATTTTTTCTTCATATCATCATCTCATTCATGTCTGAATGGACACCCCATTCCATAGAGGACTCTAATTCTAGTACGATTCAACGATAAATCCATTACCAACAATCTTTATTTATAGCCACTTGATTCAACATCTCTCCATCCAACGAGCTCCTACACACATTCAATTTCAAATTTCTTCTCCTGGGAATGCCTAACAATATTTTCCATAACTGTATCTTTCCTTCTGCTACCAGGCTCAAGAAAATTTAACAATCTCGTAGTTTGAAAAAAGTGAGCATGCTCATTCGTGATACTAAATATTAATGCTTTGGAGGAATCCTGCCACTTGTCCAAAGGCATGATGGATCTCACCTCGAAATCCCATTTGGTGGATCCAATAACGATGTTCATCTTAGGTGAGGGCCTCCAAACACGAACCTTCATGAATTTTTGATTAGAGAAGTCAACAAAATACATGACTATCCTTACTTTGAAATTAATCAATTTCCATATTCAAATAGATCAGGAAGTGGGATCCCGATAAATTTTTATTTTTTTTATCATGCGATATATGATATAGTTGAAGCTCCTTGGTCCTGAATAAGTAATCCTTGTTCTAAAGCTACTCCTCGGTTGGTTAACGAGTCGGCTACTTGATTGTTCTTCCTTTTAATGTGATAGAATTCCACACTTTCAAAATTTTGGAGTTGTAGTCGAATTTCAATGATCATCGGAGGAAGATCATTTTTTGGCATCTCCTTGACTTTATGAATTTTTTGTATGAAGATCATGAAATCCCCATAAACAACCAAGTGATGAATTTGCCTTGCTATTGCTACCTCCACACCTTGCCATAGTGCTAAAAATTCGGCTTAGTTATTTGTTGCTTTGCCTAAACTCCAAGAAAATAATGTCTCTATTTCTTTGTTGAAGTGAAATATGACCCTCACACTCCTACCTCCCCATCTCCCTTAACAATTATTAACACTACAATACATCCACAATTATTTTATCTCCTATAAATATTATTATTTATTTTTATTAGAGAAAAAAAACCCATTTCTTTTTAAATGTAAACATTTTAAATTCTTGTGAAATTAATTTCCTTTTAAATTTCTCTCTTGCCTTTCACTTATATTATATTTTAAAATACTTTATTTTATTTTTTCTATAACTCTTTTTTATATTTTAATATATTATTATTTTAATTTTTTATATTTTTTAATATATTATTATTATACAAATTTAAAGATAAATTTTATTTTTTAAATTATTAATTTAACATTTTATACTTTAATATATTATTATTTTATTTTTTATATAAATTTTATCTTTTAGATTATTAATTTAAAATTGAAGTTTATGACTCTAAATTTTTAACGTACAACATACAAAAGCATATTTATGTTAGCACTTCTACATACACAAATCAAACTACAAATACAAAAGTAGTATATCCAAATTTAGTTTCTCCTATGACAAAGTGTATATCCAAAATAAATCATTTTCTACCCATCATTCCAGCCGGTGGGCTACACTTTGCACTCCTTCATTTAAAATTGCATTACACAACGCTAATTCCATTTTAAATTAAAATTTGCATAGGCTGAATATTTCTCTTTTTTATTACAACATTTCGATGAAAAGATGTCTTTTTTATTACAACATTTTTTATTACTTGCATTCTTAATTGTGTTACGGGGTTTTAGTATTACACAAGAGCATCTCTTTTATTTCAGTGATTCCGATTAATTGTGTTACGGGGTTTTAGTATTACACAAGAGAATCTCCCTTATTTCATTTGAAATTATTTCTCTCATATTTTTTTATAATTTTTTATTTATGGATTACATTATCTACATTAAAATTGTTTTTTTTTATTAATATATTTTATATGTTAATATTGTTTTATTATTATTATAAATATTTTTAAATGCTATATAATAATTTTGAATTAAAAATTAAATGAATTACAAAACTTTCATGGAATATTTCAGATTTCATATTTCATATTTCATATTTTATATTTTATATATATATTTTTTATCTTTTTTTCTCTATATATTGGCCACACTAAAGTTGGGATTATTGATGTTTTATAATGCTTTTAATTAAAACTAAATAAACATGCATATTCATTTTTGTTTTTTATTATAGCAGACATTGTTAGAGAACATTTTATTTTTATTTTAAAAGAGACACATCACCCTCATATTGGGTTGTAGAATGCGCCTCTTGGCCTAATGATGAAAAAGAGCACTAGAAGTGTAGAAACTATTAAATTTGATGAGTCTTTTAGGTTTGAAATTCTTAGCTTAGATGTGAAGGTTTAGATCTTGTATAAATGGTTGTGAAATTTATAAAATGGAATGAGTTTTTCTTATTATTATATATACAAACAAAAATTTATTTTTTTCCCACGAAAAAATTCGTAATTTTTCATTAATTATAAGAAAAATTACATGTTATATTTCCGCATATCATCTATGCATGATCAAAGTATACTAGTGTGTCAAGAAATGAAATGTCTAGCATGATCTAGTCATATATGACCTATCGCTATCTACTGTCCATATACAAAATATAGATAAGCATACATAAATAAAGCCGCCACATAATAGTAACAAAAAACCAAAAATGTGCAATCAGCTAGATTGCATTAGGTGCCTCCAGATTTTCAATAAATGGACGGTGATAGTACTGATAGGTCTGAGTCCCTGTATGTTCCGTAATGTGCCATCTGGCCCAATCTAACTGCGAGGCTTCCTTGGATAATCGGTCAGCCACTTGATTCCTCTTCCTGAAAATGCAGTAGACAATAATGTGATCAAAATATTATTTAAGTGTATATACCTCATCCAACAGAGCTCTAAGAATGTGAGTATGACAATGAGATTTCAAATTGAACCAGTCAATGATAATTTTAGAGTCACCAAAGATCTGAATCCTGTTGCAATCATGTTCCCTGGAAAATTGAAGAAGAAGTTTAAGGCTAATTAGCTCCATGTAATTATTAGTGCCAGGGCCAAGGCCCATTTTGAGGTGGAAATGGTGATTATAGTTAACATGAAGCACAACACCCCCACCACATCCCAGATTATTTGCAGCACCATCGAAGTATGCCGAAGGAATATTTTGGTCAATCTGTTCTAGGATAATATGCCTGATATTGTACTCACGGACATCATCAGGGATCAATAGGTAAATGGAAACAATACACCTATAGACCTCCTCCCAGTCCACAGCCAACTGTTTGAAAATAATCCGGTTCCGACTCATCTAGATACCCCAAGTAATAAGCATCAGGAGGTTCCTGAATTTGTAAGGACGGGATTCCTTCCACCAGAGATCCCACGCCTCATTAACAGAACTACCCATCCAAGAGGTAGTGCAACCCACCACATCACATGTAAGAGATGGGTCACATCTTCCGCGTGCGAGAGACATAGACAAAAACGAGAGGGAACATGATAAGATCACAATGAAAGCTATATATATATATATATATATATATATATATATATATATATATATATATACTTTTGGCTTTAAGAGCAAGGAAGGCTTATATTTATTTTTTCATACAATTTTTTTAATTTAAAATGAGTGTATTATATTATTATATATAAATAATAAGACAAATTAACTTATCATATAAAATAATTTAAATAATTTAAATAAAATATTATAATTATTACAATTTTAATAAAGATTCAAAAAATTGAATAATAACATATGAGTTTGTCATAAATAAAAAGTTACAATTTCCACCTTAATTTTGTATACAAAGATAATGTAATTAAAATTAAGAAAAATTTTAATTTACTTTTTAGTATGATGAGATATGTAATTCCTTCACTACTTGATATGGAGTTGACAAATGATATATACAACTAATATTATTGATACTACATGATGTGTAATACATTCTATGTTTAGTTAATATGTAAGATTTAAAATACAAGTGTTTGTGTGCGTGTGTGTGTGTGTGTGTATGTGCACTAAGAAGCTCTCTTCAACCAATTATGGAAGAGATGTTATAACTCTAAGTTTTCAAAACCCATGGTTTTTCCCATGGTATTCTTCTCTAATATAGCCTATTTAAAGGCATGAAATTCCAATGATTTTTCATTTTGTCCAAAGAGAAAGATTTGGTCAAAGAGTAGCAAGAGCAGGTAGGAAGTTGTTAGAGTTTGTAATCAAGTACAGAAGCATCATCACCTCGAAGTGATTTCCATATTAGTTTTAATGAAAGAATGAAAGTTGCTACTTATTGAGGTCAACTTGGATCCCTTTCTTAGAAAGGAAGTGACCTAGGAAAATCCCAGTATTCATCAAGAATTCACTCTTTTTGGGAATTAGTGAAAGAGTCATCTCAAATCACTTATTTAAGACCTTACATAGATTGGAGAGATATTCCTACAAATCCTTTCGTAAGGGGTGAAATCATCCATGTAGATTTCAACAGTGTCATGCATGAGATCCACAAAAAGAAACAAGAATTCCCTTTGAAAGGTAGTAGGGGCATTGCATAAGTCGAATGGGAGGACTCCATAAGAAAAATTCCCCCACAGGCATGTAAAAGGTGTTCTTGTCCTGATCATTGTTGGGTGTGGAGCCTGATTATCTTCCTATTTGTTTATAGGTTTTTGTTTCAGTCGTGTTGGAACCTTTTTATTAATGGGGCGGAAACGTTACCCGCTTAATTGCCATCATGGGGGTCTAGGGGGAAAATGACGAATTTTATGAGCCCCTCCTTGGCGCGGGTTTGGGGGATGTTCCCCCGAAGCTAAAAATTGATGAAAATTTTCCATGTAAAATATTGTAATTTCGTAGCCAATCTAGGCCGCTCATTAGGTGGATGATTTGATGATAAAAGCTATGTTAATTTATGGTTTTTTCCCTAGAAGGCAACCCTCCGTCTATATGAGGGAATTGTATTGTGGCTTTGTATGATTATTCTACGTGAGAAAGAGAGAGGAGACTCTATGAGAGCGAAGAGGAAATTACAGTGGATATGTTGTAGGTTGCATCTCTTCTTTTTGCTAGATAATATAAAAGTAAGGATTGGATGTTTCTCCATGGATGTAGCCCAAATTGGGTGAGCCACATATATCTGTGTATCTCTTGTTTTATGCATTTTTTTATTTGTGTTTCTGCAATATTTTGTGTATTTCATTGCTCCTTTAATTAATTTCTTACAACTAGTATCAGAGCCGAAAGTCTATTTGGCTGATAAACTCACAAGAGAAAAGGATTCCTAGTTCGAGTGGGAGCAATGGTGAAAGATGATAGGTTTAGAGTCGATAAATTTAATGACCAAAACTACCAGTTGTGGAAGATGCAGATGGAAGTTTGTATGTATCAGAAATATATGTACCTACTATTGAATCAAAAATTAAAAATGTCTACGAATGTGATGAATAGAGAATGGGATCTTCTCAACAGAAAGGCACTAGGAATAATACAGTTGTGTCTGGCAGCATCGGTGGCTTTCAAAATTTCAAAGGAAATGGAAACATAAGGTTTAATGATGGCACTATCCAAACTATATGAAAAACCCTCGACCTCAAATAAGATATTTCTTATGAAGCGTCTATCTAATATGAATATGTCAGATGGTGGATCTGTTATTGATCATTTAAATGAATTTAACACGGTTACCAGTCAGTTGTGTTTTGTAGGGATAAATTTTGATGATGAAGTTAGGGCTCTGTTATTTCTTTTATGACTATTATTAACTATATCTCTAGATTTAGTAATTTAAAGTTTTTCGATTTTGTTGGTGGCATCCTTAGTGAGGAAATGTGACAGAAAATCTCTAGTGAGACATCAGGTAATGCTTTGACTGTAAATACTAGGGGAAGAAAAATTGAAAGAGGAAGGAGCCCAGGAAATCGCAAAAAGTCAAGAAAATGCTGATACAAATCCAAATCAGGGATAGTGTGCTGGAAATATGGAAAGAAAGGACACCTAAAGAAAGACTTCAAATCACAGAAGGGAAAAGAAAGAGATGGACAATAAGAGAACAAATAATGAAGCAAATGTGACATGTGATATGTTGCAATATGATTTGATTTTTTCATTAGAAAATGTTATTGATGTATGGGTGGTATATTCAGGGGATTCATTCCATGCTACACTTGATAGGAAACATTTTCATGACTATGTTTAAGGAGATTTTGGAAATTTTTGTTTGGGTGATTATAAACCCTATAAAATTATTGGAATGGGTAAAGTACTCATAAAACAAAATGTAAAACAATGGTTTTTAAATGACGTAAGGCATGTTCCATATATAAATAAAAATCTAATTTCAACAAGGCAGTTGGGAGGTGAAGGCTGTGTAACTTATTTTACAAACAAAACCTGTAAGGTCACTAAAGGAGCTCTGGTAATAGAAAAATGAGAAAAGGTTGGTACATTGTATTTATGCAATGGTATTTATAATTACGCTAATTCTTTAACCTACACGGGAGTAGATACTGCATTATGGCATCATAGGCTTGGGCATATGAGTGAGAAAGGGATGCACATATTTAACTCAAGAAATTTGTTGCCAGGTTTGAAGCATGTTGATTTGGATTTTTGTGAGAATTGTGCTTATGGGAAGCAGAAGAGAGTCATATTTATCAGAGTTGGGAAAGAAAAGAAGAGTGAAAAATTAGAGCTTTGCATACAAATGTATGGGTACCTACTTAAGCATCATCTCTCAATGGATGTCATTATTATGTTACTTCTATTGATGATACAACAAGGAAATTCTGGATTTATTGTATTCGAAATAAATTTGATGTATTTGATACTTTCAATAAATGGAAAGATTTGGTTGAGAATGAGACATGAAAGAAGTTGAAGAATCTTAGATCATAAAATGCAGATGAATACTATAGAAAATAGTTTGATAAATATTGTTAAGAGCATGGAATTTGGTGAGCCCTATTATTGCAGCAAGAATGTTGCAACTCCCAAAGGCTACTCTACTTTACTTTATCAACCTGGGGTTTGTTAAAAATTGGAGGTGACAATGATATATACAGAACATATGCATTCTACTTATGTCATCCTCTTCTTAGTCCTACGAAAGGGTGTTATTTCTAGGGTTTCTGAGTGAAGTCTATCACACTTCTGAATTTAGACCTAGAGCTACAAGTGATTCAAAGCCATTACTCTATCAACAATCAAAGAACTATTCTACAACAAGAAGGTACATCTAGCTACTTTTCAAGGAAAGAAATCTACAAATTAAGCTATGGAAAGAAATGGAAGCAAACTAGGCATTTTCATGAAGTAAATTGATGAATTGAAATTGCAGAAAGAAGACTAATAAAATCACACATTGCTGGGCCAAATGGCCAAACACACTTTTTCTACTTCATGCTTTAACTATCATGTTTTTACTCATGCATCTAATAATGACCTAATTATGCTTGTAAATGCATTGTTTTGCAGCAAGGAGGAGAAAGTGATAAGGTGGCTTAGGAAGGTTTTGAACTCATGGATGTAGGTTTGAAGGTGTCTTGATGGTTTTGGAAGGACTTGATGATGTGGTTGATTTTTTTTGGGCTGAAGGAGAGGCCCACTGGTGCTGCTACAAGTTTTGCTATAGGTTTCTTGTAGTGCTACAAGAAATTCCTAAATTTCTACAAGAAATAGTCCGAGGGAAATCTGAGGCCAAAAATGATGGATAAAATCATAGGGGAGGTGTAATGAAGGCGTATTTGGATGAATGGAAGGTGGCCAACCCCTTGGTCAAGATCAAAAGCTCTTGATAATAATGTTTTTCACTTCAAGGGTTTCTCACAGTGTGAAGGTGAAAGTCTTAAAAATAGGGCTAAAGGCAATTTGATGGAAAGAAGGTTGATGATGGGTGAGAATTGAAGCTAAGGGTGTTGGTGAAGTCCTCCTTTTTTGTGCTACTTGAACCTGCAAGAAAACTACTTGTTTGGAAATTTTGTGTTGAAGGAAATGGAAAAGATGAGTTGAATTTGGAAAGAAACACTACTCAAGGATTCAAACAGAAATCTAACTCATTATTCTAGACAAGTTCATGACACTACAACAACCTAGCTATTATTTCCAATAAATCATAAACTAAAGATAAATTTGGCATGTGGTGAAGATATTCCCTCATGCTCTAATGCAAGAGATGAGAGAGGGAGGCTTGACACACAAATTTCTAAGTTTATAAGCCATTCTACCAACATTTATGTAAGCTTAACTACAACAAGGAAAAATGGAAGAAAACTAAAAATAGTGAATTTAAATGTAAGAAAACTAGCTAAAAATCATAAATAAAACTAGCTACAATGACATAAAAATAAGCACGAATACACAAGAGAGACTACGGTCAATGGATTGGGCCCTAACCCACAAGCCTAGCCCTCTGGAACTAAATCAGTGAAGGACAATTTGAATACGCATCTTATTGCAGAAAATAGTCTCATTACATAATCATAAAAGTCTCAAAAACATATTACAAGAGCTAAGAGTCTATTAGATTCCTTCACAGTTCAAATCCTAATGAGAACTTTCTCAACCCTATTTAACCTAGATGGTACCTACCAACAACTCCCCAAAAAGTAGGTGATGTTTCCTCTTTAACTGCAAGAGAAGTGGAGCTTTGGTGCACTTGATCTCCCACTTGCTTGGACGTTGCCTTTTATTTCGAGCTATTGGAGGGAATCTTGAGGATCCCTTGGATACCTTTGGGAGTTAAGGAGGTGGAAAACCCCCCTAGAATCTCTCCTTGCTGTCTACTCTGAGGTTTAATTGCAAAATATTCATCAAAAGTGAAATATCTTCGTGATTATCCTGCATTTAACCCATATTAGGCATTCAAAGTATGACAAGCCTTAATCACCATCTACAATAGCAACATAAGACCATAATATAATTTAAATGTAAGAAAGAGAGACTTAATAAGGCTAAAAAGGAGAAAATTAACCCCTCGAATTATACCTAATTATGGTCTCATCCTCACCCACCTACCAAATGGTTGCTCATTCTCTGAGTAACTTAGTCCTCCTTCTGCATCTATTTCAAAGCTTTAATGGATCCTCTGACTTCCCAAGGAAGAAGTGTGGGAGTCCCTTCAGGAGGGTAAAACACATCATTCTTTTTAGATTGCTCCTGTTAGTCATCAATAATTTTTGTTGATATCAAAAGATGACTAAATTATGATCCTAGATTTCTAGAAACAAGATTTGAGAAATATTGTGAGTTCTAGAAATCTCACTGCCTTCATTATCCTAAGTTAAACTATTTTCACTATCTTTTCCTCTCTTTGTTTCCTCAAAAGGTCTACCCCCACTATTGCAAAAAGGGATTTTTCTCGTTTAGCCTGTTTGCCTCATTTCATCACCTCACCCTCACCCTCATTCATAACCCTCTTCCTATGAAAACCCCACTTTTTCCCTTCTCTCTAAACCCTCATCAGTCACCTTCATTTCATCATTTTTTTTCCTTTAAACATATTAGACAATGTAAAAACCCTCTTTTTACATTGTTTAAAACTAAATTCTATCCTATCAGGTCCTTTCAATTATATATAAAAACCCTTTTTATGTATAAAACTCGCTCTTTGTATAAATCAGACCTTAAGCCCCTCCCTGCTTAAGCCCTAGTCCCCTTCAACCGCATAAGACCTCGCCCTTCGCTTATTCCTAGCCCCTCCCCGTATAAATCATACCTTTTCCCATTTTATTTTTGACCACTCAAAACCTTATTATAAAGGACCCTAACCTTTGAAATATTAAAAGGTGGGCCCTCTTTCCCTCACCCCGCCTTTCATTTAATCGAGCCATCTCCACCGTTGATTGGGATATGTTCCCCCGATCCAATGGCTGTAGCATCCCTGACCTTGCCCTGCATTGTTATGACCCCGCGCTACCCGACAAAGATCTCCACGTCACCTCGCCCCGGGTCCCACCTTCCACTACCCCCCGACTCCATTCACATTGTGCCACCTATCCCCGGGCTCCACCCCCCAAATCTACTCACTGCTCCTCAAATCATTCCGCACTGTTGATCTCATTATCCGAGATCTGATGGCCTAGAACGCATATCGCGTAAAAATTTGTGGTGGGTTTGATGATTCACAACTCGCGCGAAATATACGGTTTTCTTCCTGCCACGCATCAATCGACTAGTGGTATCGCACTCCCATTTCCCAAAACAGCTTACTGCCTTCCACCCTCGCGATAAACCACTTATGGTTTTTGAAAATGACTTTTCCCTCGATGCCAAAATTCAAAATTCCCCACCTCCGTTCAAATTTCCGCCTAGTTCCGCCTTCGGAATCCTGCCTCCTGCACCCTCTCCTCCTCTAGAATTGCTTCGCGACCACCCGAAACCCATGAAAATGTAGTCAAGCCCTCTCCCGCATGGTTTTAATTAAAATTTTTTGTTTTGTGCAGGTTTTAATGGCGAAAAAGGGTCACCATACCCTCGCACAGTCTATAAAACATGGATGAAACCTTGGGTGATGATCCAAGGGTCTTAATCCAAAATTGGGGAGATCAGAGGCCTTCTCAGGGTTAATCGATGATGAAGCATGCTCATCGATGGATCATAAACCCTCTAGCATACAAAGAAACACGTCCCTGCACATAGAGGACACGAACAATCAAGAAATAGCAAAGCAAAGAAAGAAAGGTTAAAGGATTAATCTCATATCAAAAGGAAAATCAAGGAGATTAATTCATGAAACAAAGGTTAGAACAGAAAGTTAAGGCAGACAATGATTAAAGAGATAAAGGCAAAAGATCAAAGGAAATAAAATAAATAATTAAATGTACCGAACAAAGATCAAAACAAATTGAAGAAAAAATGATAAAGAGTAGACAACAAAGCTTAAAGACAGAGTTTAAGGCTTAAGACAGAGATCAAATATAGAACAAAGGACATATTAACCCGAGACAAATTTGAATGACTCAATTCACAACAATTATTCCTTTCAAAGATATTTTTTAGCCACCTAAGTGCTTTGTTTCCTTCAAAAAAGCATTAGGCAGTTATTGAGCTGAGTCAGAGATATTTTATCTGTCAAACAGTTATTGTAAAAGTTATGAATAGGCCTTAAAGTCAACATATTCACCTATTTTTTCCTTAGAAGTTAAGATAGAAGTTATTAAAATAGAGAGGTAGCTACAGATATTCCTTCCTTGAGCCTTGCATGGTCTTCAAGGTTAGGAATTCATTAACTCTGTAATAAATGACACTCAAACCCTATCTTAGGCTTCACCTCCTCATTTGCAGCATAAATACTGCATATGAACTCATTATCTTGTTGGCATTTGATGACTCTTTGAAGTAACACATAGTCTCTTGGAAGTTGAAAAGAAATTAAAGTCTTGGAACTTTTGGATGTCTTGATTTGTTTGTTGATGGAGGAGGCTAGATCACTGGATCCCTGAGCTTGGTTGTTGGTGAAGTGCTTCTAATTTGTTATTGTTATTTCCTATTTTCATTATGTTTCCATCTTTCTGTGTTGCAGTAGAATAAAAATTTTAGGCTAAGAAATTTCTTTTGAAAGTACCTTAGTTCTTTTTATTCTTCACTGCCTTAATGTTTTCTTCTGCTAGGACATTTTAGAGAATTCTTAATTTCTCTCTATACCCCATAAGCTTGTTTATTTCATAAATATTTGAATACAGTTGGTTTCAAGCATGATTTATGGTTTTCCCTACTTACTTGCGCCACTTAAACATTGTTTCTGAAGTCTCTCTCTAAAGTACCATTCTTTAAAGTCTGCCAAAGATGTTTTTTTTCGATCATACCCTTTGTACTTACTTAACTAATTGTTTTAGAGATCTTCATAACTATAATCAAGGATGTTTAGGAGTTCCCTCTTCCATGATTGCAGTTATATGTGTGTCTTAAGTGTTTTCTAGCCTTGAAGGTGAAATCACTAGAATTTAAATGAGTTTCTCGCCTTCTATATTTCATTGTAAAAGTTTGTCTTGAATTATTACTTGCTAAAGTGTGGATTGTAGAATTTATGGTTTGTCCTGTCTATTGATTGCCTCTTCATTTTTTTGTGATATTTCAGTCCCTTTGTTGAGAAGAACATATGATAAAGGATTCTTGATTTCCCTTTACCCTACTTTTCATTCTTACTATTGATGTCCATCTCATTACCCCCTTAAAAATTGAGGATCCACTGGACAAGTTAGATTTTCCCTATGATACTCCCCGATCCATTAATGAACTTATCATGACTTCCATTTGACTCCATTACCCAATGACTTAGAGATTTCCTCATTCTACCTATGCTTCTTGATCATTATACCCAACCAAAACAACCAACAAAACCTCACACTTAATAACTAGGCTAAAATCAACCCTACAAAGCAAACACGTTCATATCCTTTGTAAACAAATAGAGAGATCCCTCTCTGAGTCCAGGAAGGCTAGGTCCTAGGGCTCCAAAGACTGGTTCCATGTTGCCTTGTCATTTGGTATACCAATCTGCCAAATCACGGGACTCCAACAACTCTCATTCTTTGTTCTGCTCATCTTGGTTTTTCCCATCACTTAGTCCCAGTAGCAAGGGTTGACTGAGTTTCAAACCAAGCTATAGAATGTTCTTGCCCTGCATGGCCCTTTTGTATAGTGGTGCCCTTTCTAGAGAACTTCTCAATATTTTTGGTGTGTAGTATTCCATGTTTCTGAGACTGTGAGGGAGGCTATTCCATCTCCTTTGACTATCCATTATGCATTCATCTCCCAAAAACCTAGAAACATCATCAAAATGGGCCATGGCTTGTGCTTGTGTGTTGAGGTACTTTTATTCAAGTGCATCATCCTTTTCTATCTTGAGATGGTTGTTGGTGACTCCCTTAGGGCTGAATATTTCTGCCCTAATGTGTAGAGGCTCCCTGTTTTCTCTCCTCATGACCCTCCTTACTTCTTCTACTCTAGCTTCCTCATTAACCATACAAGAGGCTAATGCCATTAACTGCATGTCTCCCATATTAGGATTAGGGTCCCAAATTTTGAAGTCTATCAACACAAGATTGTGCATGTATAATTATTCCATATTTTCCTTGTCTTCCATACTTGACTGGTTGAAAAATTCAATGAATTTTCCGCAGTTCTGAAAAGGTAAGGATCCATGAGAGGAAAATTTCCTGATTTGAAATAGGAGCTACTCCTATTTGAGATAGATTGCATAGGAGTCTGATGCTATCTATGTTGAATGGCCTCCATGCACAAATATGCCATGGTGTCCATTTTGTTGTCTTTTTGCTGAAGCTAATATTGCAATATTTCATTCTCTGCTTGGGCTTCCGTAAGTTGTTCTTTCAACATGGATTCTTTGAGCCTAACATCAGAAACATCCCTTCCCAACTTAGTTACTTTTTCCTCCATGACCCCTATATCATGCACACCTTTGGTGTAGCAATATTCATCCAATGATGATTGTGTTCCCTCTCCTCTTCTAGAGGTACTGTAAACTTCTGAGGAATCAGTCTCCCCCCTTCAATAAATGTATAGTAGGAGCCGAGATTTGGCTGAGGGCTAGGGTGTGAAACTATAGATACATCTTTGGGGACATGTTTTGGTGAGGTAGGCTCCTCCTTGTCATCTTTCGCTTCCTCCCCTTTTTCATCTTGACCTTCATCTTGTGATTTTTCTTCAACTTCTTGGGCCTCTTTCCCATCCATGGGTGTCTTTTGTCCCTCATCCAAGGCTTATTTCTATGATTTTGGGCCTGCTGGAGTTTCATGTAGCAAAGACATAGTTTCCTGTAGCAAACTCTTTTTTTCCTATGGAAAACCCTCTCTTGCTTGTTTTTCCCTTTTTTCTATATTTTGAGGGTCTGTGGGGGTTCGTAGATGTGTAGGGGATGCTAACCTTGCTAAATGTCTTCTTAAGTAGGTCACATGGGTCCTCACAGGTGAGGTGACCTCTTGAACATTTCCTCCTTCTATCCTTATTTCATCATCCTTCTTAGGTGACTCCTCAATGGTAATAGGGCTTTTAGTTGGAGTCTGTGGTTTCCCCTTCCTCACCCTTTGGCTCTTCCTAGTCTTGAAATACATGGGTGTTTGTCTCTTCCTCTTTTATTTCACTAGTGTGCTCAAAGTGGCTAGGGTAGTGACCACTTCCTGATCTGGTATCTCTGGTGATATGCTAGTGTGTTGAGGAGAGGTATCAGTGCCTAAAATAGGGTCCAATATTTCCTTTGCCTTTGTCTTCTCTTCCTTCTTCCCCTCAGTCTCTTCCTTCTCTGTTTCATCTCCCTCTTTTCTTTTTCTTTCTTAGGTTCTAATATCTCTATGTTTTATGTTTTAACCTCCATCACTTCTTCTTCTTCTACCTCCCTCTCTCTAATACTAGAAGCAAAGATTTGTCCTGTTTAGGTGGTTACGAAGGCTTCCCTATCCATGTCTATGAATGAGGACCAAGACATAGGGAGGTTTAATCTGCTCAGAGCATCACTCACTATCAGTTTGATAAGGCAATGATGAGCCAAATGCTGGTATTTCATTTTCCTCACCGCTTTTCTCATGTTTGTTATTAAGTTCAAGAGGAAATGAGGGATGCTCAATATTTTTTCTAGAGGGATTTCTCCTTGAAATCGAAGTTCATTCAACAACCTGAAATGTTATCCATAGAATATACTAATTCTTCCATCACAGGAAATGAATTTCATGATATGAAAGGCTACTTCATCCTAAGGGTATGGAAGTCTTTCTATCCTTACTTCATTCTTGTCCTCAATGAACTCTTCTCCTGGTAGAAATAATCTTTTCTTGGCTGCAGTCCTTGGCATCCTTTCCTTAATCCACTTGACTCCTAAGGGAAAAGTGGTGATTCTGCTGATTAGTTCAGGTGAAAGTGTGATGGATAGGACCCTAACCACAGTGGTGTCTCTCTCCTCTGAGTGTGATTATAGATCCACTGCAAAATTTCGAGCTATCTCCTCATCAAAAACCTTCAGAAGCTTGAATAAACCTAGCCATTGGTGGTTCCTGAAAATATCTATTACTTGAGGATGCAGTATTATTCTTTTAATATCAGTGGGATCCCTTATATTAAATCCCCCTCCCATTTTTATGGTTGTGATAGGAAGGTAGTAAGATGGTTTTTGTTTGAGAGTTACTTGTGAAGTGGTCTTGGGTGTTATGGCCTCAAACAAATTCAGATTTCACCATTTAATTCCAAAATTATTACTAACCATGTGTAAATTTCATGGATAAATTGTAATTCTGGAGGGTGGAAACCAATTACCTCTGTCCTTTGGTGTTTTTTCTTGGGATATGGTAGCCTTAGGAAGTAAAATCACCTAAAGGTGACTCTGTTTTTCTCTCCTTATCACTGATTATATTCCTGTGTAGTTTCATGTAGCACTTCATTGTTTCCTGTAGCACGAGAGTGCATGAAAGCTCAAAATTAGTCTTCAACAATGCTTCTCTCTATGATGGCTCCTATGAATTCTTGTGCTCCTACTTCTCTTGAAATTCTCAACAAAGTGGGTATAATGAGCCAGATCTTACCTTTATGGTATTTTTAACCAAATATGGAGCGGGGTGTTGACTTGTCCTTGGCACGAGTTTTTCTCTTTGGGACCATTTGTCCCACTCCAGTTAATCATTTCCCCTACCTCATAATCACCTCCTTGTCCTTTTTCACTCTCCCTTGACTGATTTGACTTGACGAGGTGACATGTACACTTAACTTTTCATTCAGTTTAACTTTACAAAGGTGGCCAAGTTAACTAGTCACCTTTTCACCTTTTAAGTCTCTAAACCTCGACATTAAATTATTTTGAACACTATGAGTGAGTAGTGAGAGGTGAAGGGTCATACCTGAGCCTACCTGGCGCTGGTGTGTTGTAGACATGATCTGATCTTTCTCTTGTTGTGTTTTTATTTTTATTTTTATTTTCTGAGTGAGTTTCTTAACCTTTTATTTGTATTTTTTTCTTGTAGGTATTGCATGGAGGTCCTAGGGTGTATTGGCTGGAATTTTCACTTTCCTGGAGTATGTTGGTGGTCCTCTGAAGCCATATTCTTCAACTTATATTCAAATTTTGTCCTTTTTGTGCCATACACATAATTCTACAGGAAACTTTCCAACTTCCTGTAACAACCTTCTCTCTGCTTCTTGGGGCTCCATACTGCTTAGGGATGAAGTGAAATGGTTTATGGATGTTAGGGATGGAGTGATGGAATGAGTGGAGTGATTTATAAGTAAGGGGAGATGTCTCATGCCAAGGTATAAAGGATTTAGCTGCTAGTGGTGCAACATAGGGCTTAGAGAGTGAATCCTTGTGCATAGAGTGAAGTGAGGGTTACAAGTGATAGGTATAGGAGAAAAAAAGTTATCAAAATATTTTTGAAGTTTAGAAACCTTTGAGAGATCTTATTTCATCATAAATAATTTCCTTGTAGCATTTACAGGGTTTCCTCTAGTGCTACAAGAATCCTGTAGTTTCTATACTTTCCTATAGCAATTATAGTTAGGGAAAAAAAATGAGATTTTATGCCTACTTGTAAGAAGAAATGAACAAATGGGTGCATGTTGGAATGTTTCATGGACTGTCTAAGCATAGGAGAGGGAGAAGTGAAGAAAATATTCTCCTATGGATCCAAAAACCATCTTTGATTTGTTAGTGTCAGTATTTTCATACTACCACTTGGGATCAAAACAAATTTTCATGTGCATTTTAGGTGTCCCATTCTGAATAAATTTTTCATCATTCCATTAGGTCATGATATAAAATTGTTCCACTGGTGGTTGTCCCAGTCAAATAAGCTTCCTTCTCCCTAAGAAGATCATATTGGTTGGCTCATTTAGCATAATAACACCTATGGAAATGCTTTGTTCACTTGGAAGTCTTTAAAGTCAAAGGTCAAAGTCTCATTCAAAAGTCAGGTCAAAAAGCAGTCCCATTAGCTCATAGGGTCAAAATCACAAAAATTGCTCATTTCACCATCAAATTAATCTTTCTAAGGAGTAGTAATAGTCAATTGTATTCAAAAATTTCGGGTTCTGAACTATCATTTCCAAGTAAGTGGCTTTGTGTTTACCATATTTGTCTCTCAGTTGTGCTTGGAAATCTCATTTCCCTCTCCTAGGATTTTGAGGGCATTTTTCTTGGTTTCATGACTTCCATGGTTAATAATCAACAAGAATCGTATCCTAATTCACCTTCCCCTATCCTTAATATACCTTCCTAAACACTTCCCATCATTCCTATCCCTCAAAATCACCATTTTCCCACAAGCCCTAGCCTATTGCTACAATTTGACACTTTTTCGAGACTAGGCCTGTGTTTTTCCCTTTTGGACCCCTTCCCATCACTCAATCCTTGAAATTACACTTTCCCATACTCTATAACATCTATCCCTATCCCCAAAAATTTCCCCAAGAATTTATACAACCCCTAACCCCTTCATTCCCCTCCCTCTACAAGTCAGTCCTAAAATCCCCTGTTTTGCATACACCAAACCCTAATTTCCTTTCCTACTGAGCTAGGGTTTGCTATGGAATCAGAGACATCAGAGAAGAGGAGGCATAAGGGAGGTCATTTTAGAAAGTATGAAGCCATAAAAAATCATAAACATCATGCCTCCATCATTTTCCAAGAAGTCATTCCAAGGGATAAATCATTTGCCACACATAGGGCCAGTTTTGCTTCAAACTATGTTTCTGACCAAACAGAGATGAAATTAACAAAAGTGAGAGAGTTTTTTGTCCCTAATAGGTCAGTAAAGAAAAAAATAATTCATATTTTAAACATGTATCATGGTTTTGAGAATTTTTAAAAATACAGGTGCTACACGAGGTTTGTTTCATTTCTGGAGTGACCTTGGGAAAATCAAGCTTTCTCCTAGCTGGAGTGTCCAAATGACTTTCTTGATGAGTAAAATGATAACTAAAAAGATAGGGATTTCCAATGTGCTATCATGAGCTCAATTTGGAGTTGTGGAAGGTATTAAAACATTTCCTGCACCAGCAGTCTGCATTTATGCACCCTCATTCAACACTTTTTGACCAGTCTTGGGAAAATCAACTTCTGACAAGGAAAATGAACTCCAAATAGAAAACCAAATGTAGATTTGGAAAGTAGACCGGATAAGATTTACAACGAGCTATCCTGCCCCCCATTTGGACACCGGGAAGGCCTCCAAATGTGGTATTCAAAATTGTGTTGCAGTGGCGATGCACATTCAGGAATGGCGCTGCGCGTTTAGAAGATGTTGCCTCCTTTTGTCACCTTGGCGCTGCATGTTTACCAGCCTTGGGAGAATAGGTTTTTGATAGGGCATATGGAAACCATTTTTGAGACTGGAGGCATGTTTCAAAACTAGACTCAAATAGCTTTCCAATGGGCTATCATGGAGCTGATTTGGGCATTGGTAAGGCCTCCAAAAGTTGTCTGCAAGACATGCTATTTTTTTGTCACGGCGCCGCGCGTTTAGTAGGAAAATGTAGTTTTCATCATCTTCAACAAAATTTTGACTTTTTGAGTTTTTACTTGGGAAAATGAGAAAATTACTGATGTAAATGGTCATGGTGAATATAAATGTCATGTTTTGACTTTCATCTAAGGTAGATACATTAGTTAAGTCATCACTTGAGGTCAAATGAATTAGTTTCCTCTCTTTTAGAGGCAAGTTGTTGGGTCTTCCTAGTTTTAAGTTTCTTGTTTGGGATTAGGTGAAACTGATCCTCATCTCATGGATTCAACCCCCTAAGGTTAGGGAGAGTGGTTTTTAGGTCTATATCATTTATTTTCTCAGTCATTTTTTGAGGTTGGACTCACTTGGAGCTTTTTCATCTCAAGAGACATGTTTGTATCAGTTTGGCTTGGACATTAATAGAAATTTGCCGCTATTTCTTTGGGATCCATGTGGTATGCAGTTTTTGACATAGTTTATTCTTTTTTATCATTTGTATGAATGTATTGTTAGCTCATAAACCATTTTCATGTCTATTATATGCTTAATTTCAAGTTGAAAAGGCACAATTCATGTTTCATGCTCTGTTTTGGGAAATTTAGCATAATATGTTTATCTTCTCCAGTTTAGGGAGAATCCATCTTGTATTCTCTTCTTAACTCCTCACCAGTATTTTCACCTCACCATGATCATATTTTCATGTCAAGCCTTCTACCTATCTTGCCCCCTAGAACCCCTACAAATTTTGACCTAATTTCCTTATCCTAGATGTTTGACTCCTCCTGATCCAGCAAACCCTACACAATCAAAATCAAAACCCTGAGCTACTATACCTAGCCTAAAATCTTCTTTCCTCGGTCATTTTTACTGTGCTATATATAGAGAGAGCCCTCTCCTGGCCTAGTAGGGCTAGCTACTTGGCTAAGCGTGGTTTGAGGTTACCTCGAGATTTCCTCTCTTAGCCTGAGGTTCAATATGAGTTATAACATTCCGGTGACCATAATGGGGAAGAAAAATTAAGATCAGATCTTCCTTGGGAAAGATCATCAAAATTTAGATCTGATTGTTGATGGTGGACAACGGTCAGATGCATACGAAGGATGAACCATTCACCTAGCGACTCCATTCATTGAAAGATACAAAAAATCAACACCTTATGGTGACTCCACTGCATGAAGATCAATAGCTTCAAAATTTTTCAAGATGAAAACTGTTGCAAGAAGGTATGATCCCATGAGCCGAGATCACATTCCAGGTTTCCCAAATAAAATACCTGTTGCACTGAAAATTTTCATCTTGAAATTTCGCTATCTGTATGAGCTCATTATCACTCATACTTCCTCCTTTGCAAGTCTAACACCTCAGTTCCTCATGTCAAGCCTTAAAAATAAGAGAAAAGCTCTCAAAAGTCTCTGAAAATCTGGTATCGCACTTTCTCTTTGTCTTACCTGTGGTCCCACACCTATTTTTCATGACTCCTGCATACCTGAATGCACTTTCTTTGTGTTAAGAGTGTGGACCCTTGTAAAAGATTAAAAAGGCGCAAGTAAACTCAAAAAGCTCAGTTTCAGTAATTTCTAGAAGACCTCTGGAAGGAATCTTGCGGTGGTAGAACCACTCTTTTGAGGTTCATGTATCCCTTACCTTAAGGAGCTAACCCCTTGATGTGAGGAGCTTATCCCTTTGAAGGAGGATTCTATCCCTTCATAGTTGGAACTGAAACCTCCTCTTTTGCACTATAAAAAGAGGCATTGGGTAGCCTCAAGGGGAGTTCAAGCTTTAGAATTATTTGAGGTTAAGTGTTGTTGGGATTCAGACTCATTTAACTGAGATTTTGTGAGGAAAGATCACATACCTCTATCTGTCTCAGTTGGAAGAGTGCAAGGCTTGTCAAAGTAGAGGAGATTCCTACTTTGGACCCCGAGAAGGTCTGTTCAACATCAAGGCTAAGGTTGTAAGGTTTTCCTTCATTCAAAGTTAATACAAATGAATTCATTTTTCTCAATAAGCTGTTAATTAACTGTTTATTTCATGGATTACTTGATCACCATGATAGGCATGATTTATAATATTTACTATACAAGTTCTATTTAATGTTTGCTTGTTTTTTACTGCAGGTCTTTAAAGATAACTCCTTCAAGCGAACGAAGGACAACTACTTCGAACAAGCATTGGATTTACGGTAAGGCCTAAACACCTTTATAGTGTTCCTTTGTAAATTTCATATGTCTAGAGAAAGATAGGTTTGTTTCGTTGTTTGTTGCTAGATTACCTTTTGGTACTAGGGAGATCGATCTTGTCCGCAAGATTGATTTATTCGGTCAACAAATTGGCGACTCCACTGGGGAAGGATTCTTGTTTTTTGGTTTTCCTTTGTTTTGATTTGAGAAAATTATTTTTCTGGTTTTTGATTGATGGATGCTCACCTGGGTAGCTTAGGTTTACTTTTCTTTGAAAAGTTTTGAAGTATTTTATGTTTTTCCTGAACTTTTCTATGGGACCGCACTTTGTTTTCCTACACAGTGCGGGCAGTTTCGCAATTTCCTTGAGTAACCAGTGCTTGACCGCACCTGTTACTTTTGGGGCCTGCAGACCCTGTTAAAATTTTTGAAAAAATTCAGATTTCTTCTTCCAATTTATGTTTAATTTGATTTAGGATTTCTAGTATCTGCCCAGATCTATATTTTTCCTGTCAAAAACCTCTTATGAGTGAGTTCCAACAGTATTTGTGTTTTGAGTGATTTTCTAGATGTTTTGCATACTTGGATTGGTTTTCACTTGGTCTCTGCAGTGACTCAAAGCTTAGAAGCTTGAAATACCTTAGATCACACTGGTCTTTTTTTCTTCTTGATGAGCTTGACTTGGTTGCGAAATCCATCCTTTTTGAGAAATACATCTAGTTTTCTCTTTGAAAATCTTTGAACAAGCTTTGTTATAAGTTCTGAATTTCATTTTTATAAAAGGAAACATATCTGGATGTTTTTTGATTTGTTTGTTATTCTGGGCAAATGAATCCTTAGTTTACTGAACAACTAAGCAAAACATTCTCAAAAAAAAAAAATTAAAGCTTTTATTCGATTAGATTTTCAAAGTTTGTAGATCTCAAAATTAGTTTTTTGTAGTTTTGAGTGCTTTTTAGAACTTGTAGATCTCTTTTGAAGGAAAGTTGTTTTTTGTAGTTTCGAGTTTTGAAAGTGAAAGGGATTTATTGTGAGCATTGATTATTTGTCTTGTTTTGAGTTCTTATTGAAAAAACAAAAATATTTTCTTTCATTTGTTCTTAATGTTAAAAGAAAGAATTGTCTCTTAAAACGAATTGCATTCTCGAACTCTTTCTTTAGCTAGAATTTCATTGAAAGAAAAACGAATTGTTTATCATTTTAGGTGCATTTTTTTAGTGTTTTTGGAAGTCGAGTCTTAACACCATCAAAGTTTCATTTTCATCCTATTGAATTAAAGAACAACCCATAAAAATAACGCTTAATTAAAATTGAACTAGTAATATTTTTATTTCTAGGGCTCTTATCACCAATATAGCTTAGGCTAGTATCTTGGAGTAGGGAGTAATTAACTCTCCAAGATAGTAAAAACAAAAAAGTAGATAAATCTTGCGGTAGGAAATAAATCCAATTGTAATTGGTACAATCTGGGAAGCTTCTCTTAAAGGAGTTAATCACGAGATCATGTCCGAACCTTTGAGACAATCAATTCTATCTCATTGGGAAAGATAGAAAATCTGCGCGCATTACAAACAGTAAACCTCGGATTAACCATTGTTGAGGAGCCAGGGGTCACTTGTCGGTAAACCTCGGATTGACCATGTGGAGGAGCCTTCAAGGGGATTGAGCTTTGTTACTATGCCCTTGCGCGTGGAATTGGATCGTAGACTATTCCCCCAGTTGTATTTGTTATTGTTGGTAACCTTAGTGTCCATTAGCTTAAGATTATTTCCTATGGTGAAGGTGAAGGAAAGATCTCACTGTACCTGGAGTAGACGTCGACTAGACTCACTTGGACTCTTTGGGGGGTTTTCTTCACTCGAGATGATTTTTTGAAGAAACTTGTGCCAGTCTGTTTCATTAAGCAGGTTGTCGGGGTAATTGTTCCAACCGCCCTTTCTGTATTAAACTTCTACTAAGTTGGATTTCATCACCAACTAGTGTTTTTAGTACAAGAAGTTACTATTTGTGTGTGGTTTGAACTCTTAGATTTTTTTTAGGCGTGTGATTCAGCTGTTTGTTCCTTTAGAGACTTTAGGTGTTTTTATTGAAATTTTATTTGTTTGTGTGTGATTGATTAATATTTAATCGTGGCAGAATTACCGAGACAGTCCCAGAGAGTTCAGTGGAAGCCCCATGAGTTTACACCAAGTCAACTTGAAGGGCTACGTGCTCTAGTATCATCTAGTAGCAGTAGAATTAGATCAACAAAAGTCGGAATTTCATCTATAGTTGTTCATCCTGATCATCAAATACCCACGACAGAGCATATTCAAGAGCCAATTTCAGTTTCCGAAGTTACTGGTAGTATTTCTCCTTCCAGTGAACTAGCTAAAGAACCTGAAATTTCTGAGCCTGACATTGAACCTTCTGTTTTTGAAACATCCTCAGGATTTATTATGTTAGCCACCTATAAAATTTGTTATAGCAAAAGGTGGCTAAGACTTTTTGAGCCTTCAAGGAACAAATTTTATTGCTAAAAATTGTTGGCTCTTGAAGAATTTTCTAGGTCTTATGCCTCTATCCAAAATCTTCATTGATGTTCCTATTTTATGCTCAGAAAGTCTGCTAATTTCATGAGAAGAAACTGCTGTAAAACCACCATTCTTCCTCTCCCCCTCTTCCAAAATTACCTTCATTTGCTCCCCTTTTCTCCATAAAAACCCCTTTGTTTTCATGATTTCTTTTCTTCCCCTCATGAAAATCACTTTTATAAGGTTAAAGATCCATTATTTAGCTTTACCGAAACCTCTAAAAACCATTGAAAACTCTGAAAATTTCATAAAAAACAATTTTTTATTCCTATGGACTTAAGCCCCTTGGGCTAGGTCCTAACCACTTCCCCCACATGCCTACACTCGGAAACCAGGTGCTAAGCCCCTCCCGGCGCTTATCGCATCGCACAAATTCAAAGTGCGCAAGTCTTTTTCCATCATCCAAAAGTTCCGATGCGATTAGCCTTTTCGTGTTTAAAACCCCCGATCATATTGTCGTTTCCATATAATCCATTCCTGATCTGTTTTTATTTTGTAAAGTCTTAAAACCCATTTTTCCAAAGTTTAAACTAAAAAACCAAAGTCACATGTTGAATATTTAAAATGGGTAGATTGAAAGACCGATCGCGCAATCGCAATCGGAGAAATCAAATGGGTAGATTAAAAAGACCCGCATCAAACTTCCGATGCGATTAGCCTTTATATGTATATACCGTGGGCCCACCTTCCGTACTTAAAACCTTGTAAATAATCCTTCCCGGTCCATTGTTTCCTTTGTAGAACCCAAAAACCCATTTATCCTAACTTTGGTCTAAAAAGTCAGAATCACGTGTTAAATATTTTTATGGGTAGATTGAAAGACCGATCACGCAATCGCAATCAGAGAAAATTCAATGGGTTGATCGAAAAGACCTGCATCCAAAGTTTCGATGCGATTGGGTCTTATGTATTATAATTCCTCCCCACCACTATTTCATATGACTTATGCCCGGGACCGAGTGTTGAAGTCCCAAGTGCTGAAATCGCATCACAAGTTTTCAGAATGGGTAGATTAACAGGACCAGGCCCGCAGCCCCGATTGCGATTGGCCTTTGTTTTACTTAAGCCCCAGGCCCGTCACGTTCCATATAACTATAGGCCCTGCAATCGGGCGCCTATCCTCTTTATAAATATCTCCGCCCCGATTCGCTAAAACTTTTGTTTTTTGTTAAAACTTTGGGTTTTATATGTTATAAAGGTTTTCCGCTACTCCACTCTAAAACTAATCCCCGCCATTGATCATACGCCAATCAAACGGCTAGCACTCCGTCGCATCGGCGATTTCAATCGCATCACAAAGTTACATCGCATGCACTTGCCTGCCACCCCCGATTGTGATCCTCCGATTAGATCTGGACCATCCACGTGTCCAGATCGGATGGTCCAAAATCACTCCGCCTTATTCTTCTCCTCGCTCTCCTTTTTCCTCTTCTACGCAGATCTCCACCGTTGGATGTTTTCATCTAATGGCCACACTCTTTCCCAACTTCTGAAGCAGTTAAACCTCAAAAATGCAGGATTTCTTAATTTTTTTTGTGTTTTTCAGGTGTTTTAATGATTTTCCATTGTATAATGAAGGAAAGCCGAGGGCTGGGAAAGATGTTTTCCGCGCCTTTGAGTTATCAAAGAGAACCATTCACGGGGTTTCATTCCATTGTTTTATCAATGCTTCATGGGCATTGATGCCTTTAAAAGCCCAGCGCGGCCTGCACATCGACAAGACACTGTGATTAAATCACATTTAAAAAGAGTATCAGTTTCTGAAGACAGAGCGCAGCAGAATGAAGATTGAAGACAGATTTTGGAATTACGGCTAAGAATGCTTATCAAAAGCCTAATTCCCAGAATTAAAACACAATTAAAAGAGATCATAAGTGTTTAACTGACATAAAGGCTTCCACCACCACATTTGAGGAAAATTGATTCCTCAGCTACCATAAGTGCCACCTGTGCCTCAAAGCATTCAACACAGAGGCCGAAGTTATTGATCAAATGAAGATATTCACCTCCAGCATAGCCAGGGAGTTACTTCTGCGAGGAAATAAATGCAGAAATATCTGCAGAGTTACTCCAAACATTAGGCAGAGCCTCAAATTCAAACAAAGGCTCCCACCGAGTTTAATTCATAATTGTAAAGTAGTTAATACAACAATACACCTGTAAACTTCTCCATCAAGCCCCTCAAAGGCCAAGAAGTCTTGAATCTGTATTAATTTCCTTGAGAGATCTTTTATCAGATCTCACCTCCTCATCCTTCTATAAATACTTCAGTAGAAGATGAGAAATTTTTGGTTGGTTGGTTGGTTGTTGTTTGATCACAAGTTGTAATACTGAAACTCTTTGAAGTAAATACACAGTCTGTTGAAGTTGAAGAAAAAATTGAAGTCTTGGAGACCTTGATGATGTTGTTGCATGCTTGTTTCTGAGAAGGCTCTATCATTGGATCCATGAGCTTGGTTGTTGGTTAAGTATTCTGAATTGTTTTATGTTTTTCCCCTGTTTTCATTATGTTCCATAATCTTTTACTACAGTAGGTTTGAAAGTTTTAGGCTAAGAAATGACTCTTGGAAGCACCTTCGACATGTTCATCCTTCATTGCTTTATATTTTCCCTTTGATATCCCATATCCTTTGATGAGTTTGTTATGATATTTTCTTGACTCCATTGCCCAATGAACCAAATGTTTCTCCATTCTGTGTATTTTTCCTAGACCTTTCATGTTCTGCTGTATCAATTCAATCCAACCAAACAAACACCTGCACTTAATAACTAGTCTAAAATCAATACTCTAAGCACACAAGATAAACCTTTACAAACAAATATTCGAGAGATCCCTCTCTGAGAACAGGAGGACTAGATCCTGGGACTCTAAAGATTGGTTCTAATGTTGCCTTGTCTTTTGACTTGCCAAACTATCAAAACACGGGACACCAACATAATGGCAATCACGGTGGGACCATTCTGATTCAGTGACAATCTAAGTACCCCTTATGACTCCAGAAATCCCTTATTTTCAAAGATTATCCAGTGATTATCAGCCACCTCATCGCCACAAACATAATGGCAATCACGGTGGGACCTACTGAGAATACAGTGGTTTGAAAACGCTCTTGAAACTTTTTAGGCCCAATATAACATAAGTAACCTTCTTCAAGCACTACCTAAAAAATGGTAATCATGATAGAACTTAATTGAATCAGTGACAAATTAAGTAACCCTTAGGATTCCCGTTAGCTCTTATCCAAACTTGAAGGAGCTAGTTACCAAGCCATAATAGTAAACTCCGTTTGTTTGAACACCTTAGCTAAGTGTGAAATCAGACTTAGAACACTTTCTTAACCTATAAGACCGAAATAACTCAGAAAAAACCCAAAAACATTCCAGTTTGGCTTCATAATAAACATGGTGGTGGACCAAAAGACCTTTTACCTCCAAAAGAGCTAAAAATTTCCACCTGGCGACTCCACAATCCTAAAAACAGACCTCAAGACTCCACTGGGAAGAACCCAAGTATTTATAAACATCATACAAATTTGGGTAGAAGGCTTTAATATTTAATT
The DNA here is from genome assembly GCA_034641835.2 of Pinus albicaulis. NCBI lineage: Eukaryota > Viridiplantae > Streptophyta > Pinopsida > Pinales > Pinaceae > Pinus > Pinus albicaulis. The sequence goes on from JAXQQM020086807.1 coordinate 282,070, forward strand.
TTCCTTCTTTTGAGAAAATTAGTTAGCCTCTTGAAAATTGTCATATCTGGTTGAACTTTTCTTGTTTATTTGGGTCTAAAAAACATAGCATAGTGGCTCCTAGAAAGATTCATACGGGAGCCCAGAAAGTTTCCTTAGGAAGTCTCCTAAGATAAAATCTTCAACTGTTTTCAAATCACCCTTGAGAGCTAATTCAGTTCCCGAAAACCTTGCAGCTCTACAATAAACACATGGTGGTGGAACCATAAAACATTTTACCTCCTTACGAGCTAAAAATTTTCCACCTGGCGACTCCACACTCTGAAACTCCCAGAAGACCAAATGACTCCACTGGTAGAAGACCCTGAACTGATTGACCAGACACAGTGACCTCTTTCTTGATTTAAAAACATGATTCAAAGAATACAACAAAGATATGCCCCAATGAGTAGAGATCATATCACTGGGTTTCCACATAAGATGCCCTAGGTGAATTGGGATGAAAACCTGCCTGTTTTTCAAGGTGAAAAGTTTGATGACCCTTTATTACATCTTATAAAATTTCACATACATGTATGGAAGTTGAAAGTGGAATGGCATGAAGACTTCCTACTGAAAATGTTCATGTTAACATTAGAAGGAAAGGCTAGGGATTGGTATGAATGCTTGAGATCTAGTAGTTTGTTTTCTTTAAAGGACCTTGAATATGTGTTGTATGACAACTACAAAGAAAACACTACATCATTATTGTGGGGTGAAATACACTATGATCCATCGCAAAACATCACCCAACACATTATAGACAATGATGAATATTTGGAAGAAATACATCCTGAAGATATTTTAATGGCCATTCACGACTTTAATATCTTGTTGAAAAGTTTTAAAAACATATATGAATCAGTTGAGGAAGGAATGAACCAAGAAATACTGAACATTCCTCAAGATATCCCTGAAAACTCAAAAATCAATTCATCATCCCTTATAGCTAAGGCTCAAGAAGACATCCAGCCTCAAAATCAGTCTTCACAAGAGACAGAGAACTGTTGTACTTTTGTTCAAGGGGACATAGGAATATCCACCCCCTTGACAGAAGAAGAGATAGATCAGACTATTAATAAACAATCAGTCTCTGATATTTATTGCAAAACAAATACTCTTGATCATTCACATAGAGAACTTTGTTATAAAGATAAAGAAAGTTCTTTTGTTGGTCATAAGAAATAAGGTAGCTCTTTTTCTGTTTATGCTGAAAGGAAAATATCTCCTTTAACAGAAGAAAAAATCAATAAAATACTAAGCAAGCAGCTACCCTCCGATCCATCATCTCAACCAGATAATCATGAACATGGTGCCTATTCCATAGAACAATCATATGACACTCAAGACAAAGAGGATAGTAAGGAAATCAATGGTAAAACTAAAACTAGTCCTCTTTGGATCATGAATTTTGATGGGTTACGTACTAAAACTAATGCAGGTGCAGGAATATGGCTTTACAATACATAAAAAAATTATTATGAGGCCTATTCATATAAACTTAAATTTCAATGCACAACTGACTTAGTAGAGTACGAGGCACTACTCTTGCGGCTACATTTATTGAAAAAATCAGGAGCCCAGAAGATAACAGTTCATGGAAACGCAGAATTGGTAATTAGGCAAGTGAAATATGAATACATGGTTGAACATCCCAGACTCAAAGCATATAAGGATGATACCATAGATTTATTGAAAACTTTTAAAGAATCTCAACTTATACTTGTTCCTAAAGACCAAAACAATTTTGCTAATGGTTTAGCCCTTGTGGCTAATACATGTTTAAGACCTTGGGAGAGCAGACAATATACAATTCAAGAAAAATTCAGACCTGCTGTCCCAAACAATAAAAGATACTGGCAAAACTTTGAAGGAGAAAAACAAATACAAGACTATCCTACTGTGGATATACCATCTTTTCAAGAAGAAACTTCTCCCATCATTGATATCAATCTGCCATTCAAAGAACCTGAATTTATATCAGAAAAAAACATAAATTTAGAGAAAGAAGATATTTCTCTGCTTTCTATTGTGCAGGTTAAGGATGATGATGCTTCCAAACAACTTTTTGAAGACATACTCCTCAAAGCTGAAGCCTTGGAAGCAAATAATCTACCAGACATGGAGGGCCAAAAAGAAGAGAATCTTCATCTTTTCTTTGTTGATCCTATGGAAGAGTGTGTGGAAATCCCAACTGGCTCAAATTATCAAACAATGACCCTTTGCAAGAGCCAGAGACATGAAAAGTTGTCACCTTTTGTGATAGCCTTAATTTTGAAGGTTAGTCTTCAATATGTTCTATGGATACCTCTGACAAGCAGCCAGAGTTTCTTCTTCTTCTTGACATTACTCAGCTGGCTGCATTGGCACTTTTGTATCATATGAATATGTCAATACTCCATGTTTAGCATAGGTTAGATAGTAATGTCGATAAAGCTCAACCTTTGAGCATTTAGTTAGTTGTTGTTTGCTGCTTTGAAGAATACAAAGGAACAAAAATACAAAAACAAAGAAAAGAAAGAAAAGAGGGCATATTCACAAAACAATAAAGGTACAACCCCATACCAAAAACAGAAACAAATATGAAAGTGTGCAAGCTTAAATGCCACTCCTGCAAAACACACTTCTAGTTATTCAAACTGCCTAATCTTGACTAATTAGTTTTAAATTTCTGTTGATAGGGTAGTGAATTTGATTTGCCAAACTGTTTAATCTTGGCTTATCAGTAGATAGATTAGGATATAAATTAAAGGTTCAAAAATGATCAAAATATGAACCTAAATTTCCAAAGAGACATGACTCAAATATGTTTTATTTTTCTGAGTCAAAAAAGATGTAAATATAGTTCTAAACAGCTCAAAATCTGAACCAGAAAACAAGGAAGAAACAGCTCAAACAAGAGTCAAAAAAGAGCTGTAAAAAGAGAAGGCCATGATGAGAAACTTTCAGATCTTAAGCCTTCCATTCTGATTTAATTTTCTGAAAAACAAATGTCTGTGTGTAGCTTGTTTTATGCCATAGACCAGCATCAAGTTAGACTGTTCAATCCTGACTTGTATTCTTTTAAATTTGTTGTTATAGAAATTAGAGAATAAAAATCTGTTGGACAGTTTAATCCCGACAGATGATAGATTAGGTAGAGAAGCATCTGAACTCAACTGTTTAATCTGAGTTCAGGGAGAAATAAGGAGTAGAAATAGATTATATTTCTTGCTTTCAAAAGAATAAAATGTTGTGAATAGAGTTTGCCAATCCAAGTGCACTATAATGAAGAAAAAATGTTAGATCTGTAGGATTGGGTAGGTAGAGAGCTTGTAGATGAAAGATCCATTGTTTTTGTAGCTGCTAATATGTTTTCAGAGCAAGATTGTCCCCGCAAAGGAAGGGAAGCCCAATGGATCAGGCACAGGTCAGCCTCCTAGAGAATGCAAGTCTGAAGTTCTTGATGCCTTCAAGAAGGTACCATCCCCAAGTGGAGCCACTGTTAGCCACCTATAAAATTTGTTATAACAAAAGGTGGCTAAGACTTTTTGAGCCTTCAAGGAAAAAATTTTATTGCTAAAAATTGTTGGCTCTTGAAGACTTTTCTAGGCCTCATGCCTCTGTCCAAAATCTTCATTTATGTTCCTATTTTATGCTCAGAAATTCTGCTACTTTCATGAGAAGAAACTGTTGTAAAACCACCATTCTTCCTCTCCCCCTCTTCCAAACTTACCTTCATTTTCTCGCCTTTTCTCCATAAAAACCACTTTGTTTTCATGATTTCTTTTCTTCCCCTCATGAAAATCACTTTTATAAGGTTAAAGACCCATTCTTTAGCTTTACCGAAACCTCTAAAAACCATTGAAAACTCTGAAAATTTCATAAAAAACAAAGTTTTATTCCTATGGACTTAAGCCCCTTGGGCTAGGTCCTAACCACTTCCCCCACATGCCTACACCCAGAAACCAGGTGCTAAGCCCCTCCTGGTGCTTATCGCATCGCACAAATTCAAAGTGCGCAAGTCTTTTTCTATCATCCAAAAGTTCCGATGCGATTAGCCTTTTCGTGTTTAAAACCCCTGATCGTATTGTCATTTCCATATAATCCATTCCTGATCTGTTTTTATTTTGTAAAGTCTTAAAACCCATTTTTCCAAAGTTTAAACTAAAAAACCAAAGTCACGTGTTGAATATTTAAAATGGGTAGATTGAAAGACCGATCGCGCAATCGCAATCAGAGAAATCAAATGGGTAGATTAAAAAGACCCGCATCAAACTTTCGATGCGATTAGCCTTTATATGTATATACCGTGGGCCCGCCTTCCATACTTAAAACATTGTAAATAATCCTTCCCGATCCATTTTTTCCTCTGTAAAACCCAAAAACCCATTTATCCTAACTTTGGTCTAAAAAGTCAGAATCACGTGTTAAATATTTTTATGGGTATATTGAAAGACCGATTGCACAATCGCAATTAGAGAAAATTCAATGGGTTGATCGAAAAGACCTGCATCCAAAGTTCTGATGCGAATGGGTCTTATGTATTATAATTCTGCCCCACCATTGTTTCATATGACTTATGCCTGGGACCGAGTGTTGAAGTCCCAAGCGTTGAAATCGCATCGCAAGTTTTTAGAATGGGTAGATTAAAAAGACCAGGCCCGAAGCCCCGATTGCGATTGGCCTTTGTTTTACTTAAGCCCCGGACCCATCACGTTCCATATAACTATAGGCCCCACAATCAGGCGCCTATCCTCTTCATAAATATCTCTGCCCTGATTCACTAAAACCTTTGTTGTTTGTTAAAACTTTGGGTTTTATATGTTATAAAGGTTTTTCGTCGCTCCACTCTAAAACTAATCCCCACCGTTGATCATATGCCGATCAAACAGCCAGCGCTCCGTCGCATCGGTGATTTAAATCACATCGCAAAGTTACATTGCATGCTTTGTTTGATCCCTCCGATCAGCCAGTCACCCGATTCGTTCGCCACCGTTGATCTACTCCTTAGATTGATGGTCTGCGCTTCGTCGCATCACTTATTTCAATCACATGCATTTGCCTGCCACCCCCGATTGCGATCCTCTAATTAGATCTGGACCGTCCACGTGTCCAGATCAGACGGTCCAAAATCACTCTGCCTTATTCTTCTCCCTGCTCTCCTTTTGCCTCTTCTACGTAGATCTCCACCGTTGGATGCTTTCATCCAACGGCCACACTCTTTCCCGCCTTCAGAAGCAGTTAAACCTAAAATATGCAGGATTTCTTAATTTTTTTTGTGTTTTGCAGGTGTTTTAATGATTTTCCATTGTATAATGAAGGAAATCTGAGGGCTGGGAAAGACGTTTTCCACGCCTTTGAGTTATCAAAGAGAACCATTCATGGGGCTTCATTCCATTGTTTTATCAATGCTTCATGGGAATTGATGCCTTTAAAATCCCAGCGCGGCCTGCACATCGACAAGACACTGTGATTAAATCACATTTAAAAAGAGTATCAGTTTCTAAAGACAGAGCGCAGCAGAATGAAGATTGAAGACATATTTTGGAATTACGACTAAGAATGCTTATCAAAAGCCTAATTCCCATAATTAAAACACAATTAAAAGAGATCATAAGTGTTTAAATGACAGAAAGGCTTCCACCGCCACATTTGAGGAAAATTGATTCCTCAGCTACCATAAGTGCTGCCTGTGCCTCAAAGCATTCAACACAGAGGCCGAAGTTATTGATCAAATGAATATATTCACCTCCAACATAGCTAGGGAGTTACTTCTGCAAGGAAATAAATGCAGAAATATTTGTAGAGTTACTCCAAACATTACGCAGAGCCTCAAAGTCAAACAAAGGCTCCCACCGAGTTTAATTCATAATTGTAAAGCAGTTAATACAACAATACACCTGTAAAATTCTCCATCGAGCCCCTCAAAGGCCAAGAAGTCTTAAATCTGTATTAATTTCCTTGAGAGACATTTTATCAGATCTCACCTCCTCATCCTTCTATAAATACTTCAGTAGAAGATGAGAAATTGTTGGTTGGTTGGTTGGTTGTTGTTTGATCACAAGTTGTAATACTGAAATCTTTGAAGTAAATACACAGTCTGTTGAAGTTGAAGAACAAATTGAAGTCTTGGAGACCTTGATGATGTTGTTGCATGCTTGTTCCTGAGAAGGCTCTATCATTGGATCCATGAGCTTGGCTATTGGTGAAGTATTCTGAACTGTTTTATGTTTTTCCTCTGTTTTCATTATGTTCCATAATCTCTTACTACAGTAGGTTTGAAAGTTTTAGGCTAAGAAATGACTCTTAGAAGCACCTTAGACCTGTTCATCCTTCATTGCTTTATGTTTTATTCTACTGAAGTATTTTAGAGGCTTTAATCTTTCTCTTTAGTCTTCATGCTTGTTTATTTCCTTAATAGTTCGAACAGTTGGTTACAACATGATTTATGGTTCTCCCTGCTTGTTTGCTGCCACTTAAAAACTGTTATTGAAGTCTCCCTTTGAAGTTCTTTGCTTACAGTGAATCAAAGAGGTCTGTTTTGATCTTTCCCTTTGTCCTCACTTAAATAGTTGGCTTATTAAAGGTCGTTATAATTATGATCATAGATGTTTTTAGGTGTTCCCTCTTCTATGACTGTAATTATCAGTAAATCTTTTATGTTTTCTAAGTCCTTTAGAATAAAATCTTTGAGGAAATAGGGTGTTCCCCGAATCTTAGATTTCATTTTGAAAGTTATCTTGAAGTCATTATTCTCTTGAAGAATGTTTGTAGAATTTATGGTTAGCCCTGTCTATCAAATATCTCTTTATTGTTTAAGTTATGCTTTCAAATTCCCTTTGTTGAGAATTTGATTTCTCTTTCCAAACCATTAATGTTCATCCCATTCCAAAAACAAAAGGATCCTGTGGCCAAGTTAGATTTTCCCTTTGATATCCCATATCCTTTGATGAGTTTGTTATGATCTTTTCTTCAATCCATTGCCCAATGAACCAGATGTTTCTCCATTCTGTGTATTTTTCCTAGACCTTTCATGTTCTGCTGTATCAATTCAATCCAACCAAACAAACACCTGCACTTAATAACTAGTCTAAAATCAATACTCTAAGAACACAAGATAAACCTTTGCAAAAAAATATTCGAGAGATCCCTCTCTGAGAACAGGAGGACTAGATCTTAGGACTCTAAAGATTGGTTCTGATGTTGCCTTGTCTTTTGATTTGCCAAACTATCAAAACATGGGACACCAACATATTACTCCAACTTCTAGCAATCCTGGTTCACCTAGGGTAAGAAATATTGTTACTGAATATCTTCCATCTTGCCTCATTTCTATTGAAGAAATTGCCAGTCCAGATGAAGAAGTAACTCTTCCTGAATCCCCACAGTCTTTGAATCTTAGGGAACGTGAATCCATTTTCTACAGCTCTATTAGGAGTGATGCTTGGCATTCATCTTTGACAAATTTTTAGAAAACTCGGGTCTTGCTTTTCACCACCTTGAATTCCTTTTCATCCTACGCCCAGAGGTTACTATCCTTCATCGATCATGTCAGGAGAGTCATCTATGTTTTCCCAAACATCAGAAACATTTTTATATGGTGGTTGTACCTGGCTCTCTCTGGTACTTTCTTAGGAGCAACTCCTTGACCGACTAAACCAGTATTATCATCTGGTCTTGATGGAATTAAAACTGAAACGTCGAACGCAGAGAAAATATTTATGATGTTTGGTAATATTCCAAATCCTCAACCTCAGGGTGGTCAGTTACCGCCTGGGGGGCAACCTCAAGGTAGTCAGTTACTGCTTGGGGGGAAACCTCAAGGCAGTTAGTTACCGCTTGAGGGGGCAACCTCAAGGCAGTCAGTTACTGCCTGGGGGGAAATTTCAGGGTAATTTTTTCCCAGGAAAAACTATAGGACAATATTATTTTGGAGAACAACCTTAAGGACAGTACATACCTCAAGGTTATCAACCTTCAGGATAGTACATACCCCAAGGTCAACCCCAGACTCAGTGTATTACTCAACGTTCTTATCAACCCCAGATTCAGTACTCGCCTCAGGATTATCAACCTCAAGGTCAGTACCCAACTCAAGGTTTTCAACTGCCTTCTGGTCAATCATTTGTACAAGGAGCTGGAAATTTACCACTTAATTATCAACCCTACGTTCAACCAGGATATGATCCTTCATATATACAACCTTCTATGGTAAAATACCCTGGAATGAACATGGTGTGGGATCCATCCCAAATTCAACAGACTATGCAACCTATTGTGTAGTTATCTAGTCAACCTGGACAACCTTTGGTTTCTGGTCCAACCCAGAAACCTGTCCAACCTACTGTTCAAATCTCTGCACCTGGTTCTGTTCAGCAGTCTGGGCCTAGTACACCTCAGACTTTGCCTCAAACTACTGCAACTACTACAACATCTGTTCAACCTATAACACTTGTTTCTGGAGTATCTGTAGCTCCAGTTTCTTTTATCCTTGCATCCATGCAAATTCCTCAAGTCTCTGTACCCCAGTCAGGACCTACAGTTTAGACTTCGGTCCAGATACCTACAGGACAAGCTGGTACAAGTACGATTGTCACGAGTCAACCAAAATTCACATATCAACCGTACCAGGGACAGTATCAATTCGGTCCCGTTTCACAAAACCCAGTTTATCAATATCAACCGTATCCTGGCTATACTTATCAACAGCCTCAACAACCATAGTTTGGTCTGGTTAATCCTAGTTTCCTGGGAGGTTATACCATTCCTAATGAAAATCTTATTCCCAGTTATCCTGGGTATCCTCCTCCTAGAACTGCTCTTGTTACTCAAGGTTTTCGCAACCCTAACTGTTAGTTACCATTTATTGCAACTTTGGATTTACCTGATTTGTCATGCCTTACGAATGATCCAATTTACTATCATCTGTATTGGTCGCCAATGCCACATAAGTTGCCCAATGATATACCAAAATTCGTGGGTAAGTCAGCAGAGGATCTGTCAAATCACGTTATGACTTATCACCTTTGGTGTGTGTCTAATTCGATAATTGATGATTCAATTCTCTTACGTATTTTTCAATGAACTCTTATTGGTCTTGCGGCCAAATGGTACATTTAGTTACCACGAGGCTCTTTTAATAATTTCAATCAGTTAGCAATTGATTTCTTAACTCATTTTCAGTTGCCTATCAGATACGATAATGGCACCGAACTACTGACTTCACTAAAACAATCCATGTCCACATATATTTCTGATCATATTCATGAATGGCGACGTAGAAGGCGTTTAGTGAAATTTTTCATTTTGGATCAAATTTTTGCGGAATGGTTCATTAAATCATTATTACCCAAAATAAATGAAGATGTAGCTAAGGGAGGAGTTGTTACTGAGGAGAAAGTCATTTCTCAAGCTCAGTACCTTGACCTCGTCTACACACATTCAGGTACTTTACATGAAAATATCCCCGATCTTCCAAAACAAGGTCAAATAACTGTAGCTCCTTCAGGGTCTCATGCCACTGATGGTATGATTGGTTCATTTAGTACTAAAAGTAAGAAGAAATATTCAAATAATTCTTCTCCAATAATAACTTTACCCGATTCCCTGAAAGGAGAATCTTCCGCTGAAATTTCCCCTGACATTCATGTCGTAGAGACATCTATGACCAAATCTAAATTTGGCAGTAAAAATAAGGGGAAGAATAAAAACAAACAAAATTCAAAAGATAAAACAGATAAAAATGAATCTAATGACGAAAAACGCAAGCCTCGCTATCCTTGTTTCATTTGCGACGAGGATCATTTTACTAAAGAATGTTCGTATTGAGCGGAGGTTTCGAAATTCGTTAAAGGTTCTCAACAACCTGTTGTCTTGAAGGATCCTTTTCCTACTCAAGATAGTAAGATGATTGGTTATACCTTGAACGCCTCAGAAGAACCCGTTATGATGATGTCTCATGCCTGGATTGCGACGCGATCGCAAGATTATGATAGTAAAAGTCCTATTGGTGGTAAAGAAGCAGAATCTTCTAATTCAAACACATCAACTACACCTCCTCCTGTTTCTGATCCACTACAGATCGAGAAACCCAATTCAGACCTAGTAATCAAACCGCCTGCTAAAGGTATACTTTGTAAATTAGCTTTCAATCCCCATGCGAGAGCTGCTCAGAATTACAACATTGTTGAGGACTTAGCTATTTCCCCTTCAGCAATGTTGGCTTTGGAAGTGCTGCAATTGTGCCCAGCACAACGTAAATTACTTTTGTCTGCCATAGGAGCTGTCAATATTTAGGATTTGAACCTAAGAATCTTCGATTTAGAGAATAGTACACCCCACCTACCTCATAAAATGGCTTTCCAGATTCCAGTATTAGTAAAAAACAGACTGGTCTTTCGGACTGTGATTGATAAAGGGGCTTCTACGTGTATTATGTCGATCCAGTGATGGAAATCGCTTGGTTCTCCTACACTCAATCAGTATCTGACAATTCTAAAGGCTTTATATGGCTAAGGGTTCCATCCTTTCAATGTTTTGCAGGATTTACCTATAAGGGTCGAAGTCAAAACCGTAAATCTAGATGTGGAAGTGGTTGATGCCCCTCTAAATTACAACCTTATCCTGGGTCGTAGTTGGTCTTATGCTATGATTGTTGTTCTTTCATCGATCTTTCATCTTATCAAGTTTCCACATCAAGGAAAGATCATTACAATAGATCACCTCACTTATTTCTCATCCGATCCAGCCTCTATAGAAACTATCCAACACGTAGGTAAAACAGCTATCCCTTACAAGGACGTTGGCGTAGGTTTGATTAAATATTATGGTTTACTAGGAACTTTTTCCTTTCCTCCTCCTAACGTATCACCTCCTATTGCAAATATTCATATGATTTCATTGAATACTGTTACTTTTGATGATCCTTGGATTGTACCTTCCGATTCTGAGGTGTATTCATTTGATGGCGCGATGCCTTTGAGTCCCTTTGAAATTGCATATCAGTTTGTACAGTGATTTTCTGATCCTTCTTCAACCGAAATTGATCCAATGAATGTGATCCATAAGGAATCACTTTCTATATCTAGCTCAGCCACAACGAAATTTCCCGATCTTGTCATACTGATGAGCAAATTCGTGAACTTTTGTCTGTTGACAATTTACCATGGGAAGATCTACATCACCGATCTTCGTTTTTACCTGAGCCAGATCATTTTGAAAATTATTTATCTTCTATTTTTACTGCTTAATATGTCAAAGAACCGCAGAATCCATTGCAAAATCCTGATTCTGAGTTAAATTTGGAAAATATCTCTCGAACGATTCCTATTGACATTTCAATTAAGCCTGGAATATGAAAACATTCATATAGGTGCTTGTTTTACAGACGAATAAATCCAAACTTATAAAGCCCTATTTCAAGAATTTCGTGACGTGTTTGCCTGGTCATATAAAGAAATTCTAGGAATCGATCCGTCAATTGTCATACATGAAATTAAGACTTACTCGGATGCAAAACCTGTTCGACAACGCTTACGTCAGATACATCCGAGAAAATATGCTGCTATCAAAGTCGAAGTTGAGAAATTACTTCATGCAGGTTTCATTTATCCAATTCCTTTAACTGATTGGGTATCAAATATTGTTCCTATTAACAAAAAACAATGAACAATAAGATTATGTATCGACTATAGGGATATTAATCGAACTTGTCCTAAAGACAATTATCCAACCCCCTATATTGATCAAATCATTGATGATTGTGCCAGCAGTGAAATGTTCTCTTTTTTGGATGGTTTTTCTGGTTACAATAAAATAAACATACTCCCTGCTGATCAGCCTAAAACAAATTTCATTCGTCTGTGGGGAACATTTTTTTATTGAAAACTACCCTTTGGATTGAAGAACGTTGGGGCAACTTTTCAAAGGGCTATATCTTACACATTTCATGACATTAAGCACATTGTGCAGCCTTATATCGATGATTTACCTGCCCATTCATCGCGTAGGGCCGATCATCTCACTCATTTACGAGCTATCTTTATGAGATGTAGGCCTTATCTAATTAGGCTGAATCCACAAAAATGTGTTTTATGTGTAGAATCGGGTCGCTTACTGGGATTTATTGTTTCGAAAGCAGGAATTTGCGTTGATCCGTCGAAGGTCAAAGCTATTGTCAATTTACCTCCTCCTTCGACTACCATAGGGTAAAATTCTTGGGTTTTTGGTTATCGAATATCCCTCTCAAGGCTTTCCGGTGCCCGAGGCAGACAGTAAGATTAGTTGTATAGTTCACAAAGAAAGCATATACATGTTCATATCAACTTAAATAACTTGATGGGATAAGATGGAATATTAACTATTTAATGATCTTGAAGTATTTTGGAGAGCACTAGGCAGCGAAGCAGGAGTTCTACTTCACTGGCTCCAGATCTTGACCCTATAATCGATCAAAGCACCCGTGTAATCTCTACCATAACATACATTTCCTATCAATTAAGTCAATATATAATAAACATTTAAACTATGCACATCTAAGCCATTCATCTCATGCTATATAAGTGATTAAATAACAATGACAATATCAATGCATAGAATGGACAAAACATATACAGTTCTATTGATTTATAAAAATGAGGATTACAACCGTCGGTTGTACCAAGCCCTCCTCAGCGTTCCAATATCTCTATCTCTCAAAGTGGTGATGTCTTGATCAACAAGTTCTCAATGAACCTCTTTGACTCTTGACCTTCACACTACAACAATAATCTCTACTTCACAAGTATTCAAAACTTTGACAATCCCTTGACCTTGAACCAAGAGCCTTCATCTCCATTTTATAGGAGATGGAGAGAGAAATCATTGCCTCTCTCCTTCCACCAGTTCTAAATAGAAAAAACCAAGATGTTTCCTCAACTTCCATGCTTTTGCCTTCCTTGAGAGTTCAGTTGTTTATGGCAATGCCCAATAAGAGACTAGTGCTTTCCAGTTTCCTTTTTGTACTAACTCTCTTGTGAGAAAAAGATGGAAATTCAAATCATTCTCCACGGGTTTTTCCCATTCCAAACTCAAAAAATGGGTAACGCTGCCCTCTAGTGTAAACATAGCATTGCCCTAGCCACTAACGTGGCCTATTCACTGATCAGGTGTGTTATATCACTCTTGTGTTGTTATAGTGAGGCGTTACCTTGGCAGAAATAGGTTTAGTTTAGGTATTTGTATTCCTTCCATATTTATATTCTCCTCTGAGCTGATGAGGAGGTATTTTGACTTGTAACAGATGCCACATAAAGTGTGAGGTCAGAGACGAAGACGATGGACGAAATACTTTATAATGTGTGTAGTAGAGATAAAGAGATTTAAAGACTGAGGAAAACCTGAAACAACAACATATGTCAGAAAATATAGTACCTACCTTGAGTCGGGCATTCCCATGCTCATTAGCTTAAACAGCATGATTTCTCTAGAATAGAGATATGAAGAATCTGTCCACCGATGAGCACAATGTGGAAGTGTATGTCATAACAGGATCAGGTTGAAGAAGCTGTCTCCATAAACAATATCACAACTTGGGGAAGGGAACACAACTTTAATGATGTAACCTTTGCCCCAAGATCTTGACCGCCGATTCACTTAAACTGCATATTTCTCAACATGTGAATGAAGGAGCTGTCGTCGAACATGTGAGAAATCGTTTGATTACCAGTCGATAATGAAAACTGTTAACAGACGCGAAGGTGGCCACCGATAATGATGATGGTCCCTAAGATGCACAGTACAATATAGCGAGTGTGAATAAAAAGAGTTGAAGTCGAACACTTGTAGAATCATTTGACCAAGAGCCAATGATGAAGACTCCTAATCAAACACAAGACTACCTGCCACTGATGTCTGCAAGTATCCGGGTACTGATGGGTTTCTGGATCATCTTCCTCGATAAGATGTTGAAGTCGATAGGAAGAGATATGTTGAAAGGTAGGCACTGAGGCGTCCTACAACAATCAACACGAAATGAAAACCAAATGATTTTGTTTGTGATGGAGATCATGAAGAGTAAATGGGGATGTTTGATTACAAATAATTTCTGGCGTAATGAGCAGTTTGGTTGATAAGAGGAGCAACAGATAGCGAGATTTGCTTGAACAATAGAAGGCACTGTAACAGGGTACTAGGCAGCTGAGGCTTAATCAACGCCAAAGAGTGTGTTAGGATTTTGACCGGTGTAGGAACACTGGGAAATGAAGGCTAATACTCATAGATGGTAGGGTTCGGCTAACTGTGAAAGAATTTTCTAGGAAGTGCCATGTTCAAAATTTTTGCTACCAAATTGACCTTTCTGAAATGTAACAAAGGTAGTATCCATTTTGTCCAAATTTTTCCCCGTCTGATTAAGTTTAACGAGTCCAGACGAGTAAACTCAGTGAATTTTTCATATTTAGAGAGTCTGAAAAATATCATAAAAGACAACTCCGTGTCCCGTCTGATTAGGTTTAACGAGTCCAGACGAGTAAACTTGGTGAATTTTTCATGTTTAGAGAGTCTGAAAAATGTCGTAAAATACAACTCCATTGGGGTACCTTTTTCATGTTTTGATAACCGGGCACGACAAAGGGAGAATAGTAAGCCCGAAACAGTTCATTTTCCGTGAGTTAGTCCATCGAAGCCAGAAAAGTGAGAAATCTATGTTCGATGGACGTCTACCTCATTTTTTTATGAGTACGAGGAGATGGAGTAAACTCAGTACTCTTTGTGGAATTTTAACGAGTCCAGCAAAGAAAAATTCGGTGCCCTCCATGAAATTTTAACGAGTCACGCAGAGAAAACTCAGTTACTTTTTCAATTTAAAGAGCTTTGAAAAAGAGGAAAAGAATGGCTCCTTACTCTCTGTCGTGGTAGTTTAGTGAGCTCGACAAAGTCAAATTGGGGTTTTTTCAGTTTTATGAGCGAGAAAAAGGTCCCTAAAAAGAAAGCTCAGTGCTTCTTCATATCAGTTTTAACGAGTCTAAAGAAGAGAACTCTAGGTTTTTCATATTAACGAGCAAGAAAAATACCGTAAAAATAATGCTTGAAATCGACTTCGTATAAGTTTAACGAGTCCAAAGAAGGGAACTCGAGGTTTTTCGGATTAACAAGCAAGAAAAATACCGTAAAAGGAATGCTCGATAAAACATGTGTTTGTCTGCATATGAATCTAGATCACTTATCAGAACATAAGTAACAAATATCAATAGTTGCGACACATATACAACAAGAATTCATGACTTTTGCCGACTAGCTTAAGAGAGTCATGCCCTAGAATTGGCTATAAGAAGGTCAGAAGACCTTCATTTTCACTGTTTTGAGTGCTGTGAAGGAGCTCTGGGGTGAAAAGGGGTGAAATCTTCAGCTGACGATTGTGGTCAATCCGAGCAACAGTTTTCCTTCCGTGAGATCCAGGTAAGAGCTAGAACCTCTTTCTATCATTTAATTGTATTTTTATGAAGTTTTTCTAGTTCAAAATGGGAAATTTGTGAGGCCCTAAAAAATATTTGCGGCTAATGCGGGCAAGTAGTGTTATAGCCGCATTAAGCGCACTTCCCATGAAGGGATGCCATGTTTAGCGTGCTATGTTTTACACTATATCCAGCATTAGGCGCAACGCATTTTTTAGCAACTCATTTATTAATGTTTTGAAGTGGTCCATGCAAGTTTTAATTGGTTAAAAATGTTGCATTTGTAGGTATTCAGCTATTAATCATGAGTATCTGGCGAGAGAGAGAACATGAACGAGAAGAACGAGATATGATTATGGATGCTACAAGCTTGATGGCTCTCCGCAGATGTGGTTTGCTAAAATATGCCCATTTAGAACTGATGAGGGGGTCAAGAGGACCTCCTGAGGTGGCTAATCCAGCAATGGGACGAGCGGCACCATGTCTTTCAGATTGGGGGCAATGAGCTCTCAATAAAGAAGGATGATGTGTAAATTTTGACCAGCCTATCATGTCGTGGACCGAGGCCCAACTTGACGGGGTCCAGATCTGATCCGCATTCCACTGCTGATCTTATTCTTGAGAATTGCATACGTGACACACACGCTGTGAGCAATCAGGTACCGATCGCACGGATGACTTTGAGACCATTGAGGTCTATATTATGGATGATTGTTCGCTTGGTAGGTGCCAAGATTCAGCATGTGTCCACCAAGGCCCAGATGCTACTAGCCTTGGACTGTATGCAGCCTCAGGTGTTTGACTGGTGTGACGGAGTTGTTCGTCGAGTCTGTGCAGAGCTTACCGCATGCAAGACCCGTACCCAGAGAGAGTTTGGGTACGGTACACTGATCTTTTATTTATTACTGGAGTGGGTACCATTGATGAGGCCCAGGATCATTGTAGTGCCATTGGGCCCATGCGAGCTGAGGCAGGCTCGATGGGTAGCTTTGCTTCCGCGGACTGGAGAGGGTCCCGTCCGCCACTATTTTGATGATGGATTTTTTGATTGGCTGAACTCCCAGATTATTATGATTTAGGATTATCCCTATGGAGGGATGAACTTCACAGGCAATCTGGAGTTAGCGCTTCCCCTTGGCACCCAGTGGGGACTCGATGGTAAGAAGGAAATGATCAGTGTAGTGTAGGAAGTACTTTGTTTTTGTCTTTTGAATGTTTATGCAATTTTTTTTTTGTTGAATTAGGGTGAAAATTATGTTTTGACATGAAGCTTTGTTTGCTTGACACAGATGTGGCACTTGTCCACCTAGTTGGGGCCCCTCGCTATGCACAGTGAGGACTACAGCTACCCGGGGCTAGCGCACCAGCAGAGGATGCGGAAGCCATCGAGGATGATGATGTCCCGATTTTACATGAACTCTCCAAAAACCTGGAGGGTTTGAGTATGGGTATACCAGCCCTTCCTATGCGGGAGGTTCCAGTTCGTTTGCAATGGCATACCGTAGGTGTGCCGGAGAGATACCTGGTGCCTCTGAGGAGGATAGCCAGAGCAGTTGTATGTTACCATGATCATCAGGCCTAGCTGGCAGAGCGGATGTATTAGTGTCAGAGCGTGGCTTAGTATAGCCAAATTTTTGTAAAACACCCAAGTTTTGGAAGATTTTTTGATGCAACTATTGTACTGGACATGACATATATATATATACATACTTTTTGGTGATTTTGTGTTTTTTGATTTTTTATGTATTTTTCAATGGGATGAAAATATATATACTCATGTATAAATATTTTATAATAAATGTGACAAATGCCAATCTAACACATAGTTTTCCAAGGAAGCGGCTAATGCATTAAATTCTCTAGGATCGTGCTCAAATGTGATTGTTTGAAATTGATGTTCTAAAAGTCATACCCTTAAAATATAACGTAACAAGACTGGGTGACAGACATGGTAATGATTGTTTAACTGCATAATGACGAGTTGGGAATCTAACCTGACCACTAAATTGGAGATGTTATGAGACGCCGCCTCCGTGAGGAGTTGGATCACTGACATGTACTCGGCAACGTTATTGGTGGCACTACCTAGGAAAATTCCCCCAGAACCAAGAAGTTTCAACTCAGGAGTATAGAGAACCCAAGCAGCTGAAGCAATGTGTCTAGTGTGACGACTAGCACGTCCGCATATCCAACGTATGATAAGGAGGATGACGGCATCTGTGTGAAAGAAAAATATTGTACAAGAGAAAAAAAAACTCAAAAACCAAAAAATATCCAGAGACATCAAAACAATAGGAAAAACTTATATACATAAAATTACAAAGCATACGCCTAGTGCGAAACTAGGAAAAATACTTCTTGAGATAGAGCCCATTGCGGGGCTCCGTGAGTGGAATTCCATTATAGTCCTAAAGTTTGTAAGCCCCTTTTGAGAGGACTTTAGTGATGATATAACGACCAAGCCATAATGGTTTGAGCGTTCCTACCCACAAGAGGTCATGTTTCTGATCATAGAGTAGAACAAGAACGCCTTCTTGGAAAGAACGAGGCTTGACAGATTTGTCGTATTGAGCTTTGACTCAGCGCTGGTGAGCTTCGAGTGCTAGTGTAGCATCTCGACGAGTTTTGTCCAAATGATTGAGCGAGATCAAGCGCTCTTCTGTGGCGGTGGTGCTAGGAAGGAGTTCAACGGTGAGTTTGAGTGATGGAATTTCACACTCGATTGGAAGTACTACCTCTAGGCCGAATGCAAGTTGAAATGGCGTGAAGCCTGTGGCAGTTTTGACTGACGTTCGGTATGCCCATAACGCGGAATACAACTTCCGATGCCATTTGGTTTTATGATTTCCAACCAGTCGACGAATCATGGTTTTGAGGACGCCATTTACGGCTTTGACTTGACCATTAGCTTGAGGATAGTAAGACGAAGATTGATCTTGAAGAAAACCTAGCATGGATGTTAATTCGGTCATCATATGATTTTGAAAGTGGGATCCATGATCTGTGACAATAGATAGGGGTACGCCGAACCGACAGATTACCTGATTGAACAGGAAGAGAGCGGTCGTTTTTCCATCGGCTTTAAAAGTGGGAATGGCTTCTGTCGATTTCATAAAATAGTCGACTGCAACCACGATGTAGTTGTGTTCATTTTCTGAAGTGGGATTGCAGGTGACGAAGTCAATTCCCCATTTAGTGAAAGGACCAATCGAGATAACTGGATGAAGGGGGGCAGGATAAGCATGCATTTGCTTTGTGAAAATTTGACCTAGATGGCACTTTTGGACTGCTACAATGCAGTCTTTAAGCAAAGTGGGCCAATAATAACCTGCGCGCGGGATATTTTGGGCAGTAGCTATGCCCAAAATATGACCACCGCATGCCCCTGTGTGGCAGTCATTCAAAATGTGTTCCACTTCATTGAAAGTGAGACAACGCCGGAGAATAGTATCAATACCACGGCGATATAATGTATCGTTTAGCATGAGGTAGTGCTTTTCTTGGTGGTGGATACGACGACGGTCATCGGACGTGAGATTTGGGCAGAAGTGTTGGGTTTGTAGGTAGACCAAAATGTCTCCATACCATGGGTCTGAAGAATCAACCAAGTATATAGATTCATCAGGAAATGGATCATGAGCTACTTCTCCTGGGTCGATTATGGGAAGGTCTGATAATAATTCGGTGAAGACGATGGAT